>PVJN01023060.1:0-32706 GCA_004026805.1 Lasiurus borealis
TCTCTCTCTCTCTCTCTCTCTCTCTCTCTCTCTCTCTCTCTCTCTCTCTCTCTCTCTCTCTCTCTTTCTCTGAGACTAGGAGGAACCAGAGAAGAAATTAGAGGAGGGGAGGCCTGGGTGAGAGGATGTGTCAGTGCTGGCAATTAAATTTATTAACTCAATTACCTGAGGTACCAGTAAAAGCTGTAATCATGAGGCCATCTAAAAGTCATTAGCTATTTTATTGCTAATGAAGCCCATGCCAACATGAAATGGAACCAGATGTTCATAGTGGGCACCGGCAGCTGTTTGTTAGCACAGACTCATATAGGTAGGTTGGACTGTGGTAAGGCATCCGTATAAACAAAATGCTTTGTATCTATAGAGTATCTCTATTCAAGAAATACCAATACAAACTTTGCAAAAACGAACACATGAATCCTTCCAGGGCCTCCCCTGGGGACAGAGGCTTTAAGATAGCTCAATCATTTTATGGGTAGAAAGAACTAGAAGCAGGAGCACATAGAGGTGTGCCTTTCACAGGCCATCTGTGCTAGACTGAGCTATACAATCTTAGCCGAGATATACCCCAGGTTTTCCTTTTCCTTCCCTGCAGCGGAGGCTGATCTAGAAGTTTTATTTCCCATTTTAAATCTGGCAATATGAGTATCCAGTAAGCTGCTTAGGGGGAGACAATTGCTCTGTACTTTGAGGTCTAGTATCACTGGTTATTTCATGAACAATTACAGAGTGATCCTTAGACTGTTAAGACTCCAGGGATGATATCTGAATATTTAGAGCCTTTAATCACTTGCCCCATATTTGTTAAAAATATGCTAAGTGCAAAACACTTTTGAATGACTTCAAAATGTCATTAAAAAGTCAGGAAAACAGAACTGAGCCAACTGGAGCGCTAGGAGAGATAAACAAACTGACATGTATAATGCATCTAGGCAATGGCGATGGGCACATGCAATCTGAAACATTGGAGGATGGTTAGGAGAGACTTTTTGGAAGTCACAAGGAAGCTAAATCAGAAGGAAGAGCAGGCAATAATGAGGTAAAAAGTAGAGAAAATTGATGATGTCAAGTAAATAGCAGAATATGTCAAAAGGCCTACTAGCAAAAAAGCGTTTTCCATTTCATGAAAAACAAATGTTTCCAGAAGTTAGGGGATACAGAAGAAGATGGAGAAAGGGAGGAGACTAAGAGGATATTAATTGAAGAATTATTTTAAAGTTGGAGTTATCACACTATCTGAGATTAAACTATACAACAAGGCCATAGTAATCAAAACAGCATGGTACTGGCATAAAAACGGACATATAGATCAATGTCATAGAATAGTGAACCCAGAAATAAACCCAAACCTTTATTGTCAATTAATATTTGACAAAGGAGGCAAAAACATACGGTGGGGTAATGATAGTCTATTAATAAATGGTTCTGGGAAAATTGGACAGATACATGCAAAAAAATGAATCTAGACACTCTTATATCACCAGACACAGAATAAAGTGAAAATGGATTAAAATCTTCAATGTGAGACCACACACTATAACAATTCTTGAAGAAAATATAGGCAGTAAAACCTCAATATTTTTGCCAATATATTTCCTCAGGTGAGGAAAACAAGGGTAAACTACATAAATGTGACTATATCAAACTAAAAAAGCTTTTGCACAGCAAAATAGACCTTTAGAAAAATAAAAATATAACCTAATGAAGGAGAGAACATATTTACCAATGATACATCTGATAAGGAATTAATATCCAAAATATAGAGGGAATGTATACAACTCAACACCAAGAAAAAAACAATAATCCAACTAAAAATGGGCAAATGATCTAAAAAGATACTTGTCCAAAGAGGACATACAGAAGGCAAGTAGATATATAAAAAATGTTCAATGTCACTAATCATAAAAAATGCAGATTAAACCACAATAAGATATCATCACAATCCTGTCAGAATGGCTATCATCAGTAAGTCAACAAACAAGTGCTGGTGAGAATGTGGAAGAAAGGAAACCCTGCTACACTGCTGGTGGGAATGCTGACTGGTACAGCCATTGTGTAAAACAGTATGGAGTTTCCTCAAAAAATTAAAGACGGAACTTCCTTTTGACTCAGTGATTCTACTTCTGGCAGTGTATCTGAAGAGACCTGAAACACTTATTTGAAAGAAGGTATGCAACCCTGTGTTCATTGTAGCATTCTTTACAGTAGCCAAAATCTGGAAACAGCCTAAATGCCCATCAGTAGATGAGTAGATAAAAAGGCTGTGGTACATTTATGCCATGAAATACTACTCAGCCATAATAAAGGAAACATTTCCTTTTGCAACAATATATAATACCTGGAGAGTATTATGCTAAATGAAATAACCCAGTCAGAGTAAGACATATACTGTATTATCTCACTTATATGTGGTATTTAATGAACAAGTAATTTAACTAACAAAACAGAAACAGAAGCATAGATATATACCATAGAACAAACTGACAGCTTTCATAAGGGAGAAAGGTTGGTGGGGTGGGTGAAAACAAGGTGAAGGGATTAAGAAAAAAGAAAAAAAGAAAAAAAATACTCGAGGCCTGGTGCATGAAATTCATGCATGGGATCCCATCAGCCCAGCCTACACCCTCTACAATCCAGGAACCCCTGGGGGAATGTCCAACTGACAGTTTAGGCCTGATCCTGCTGGCCTGGTTGTCCCATGCAACCTGCTATTCAGTCATTTGGTCGTCCCTCATTAACCCTCCTGCTGGCCTTGTCGCCCCAAGCAACCTATTGTTAGGTCGTTACTGTTGCTGTAATGGTGTATCAGACAATTTGCATATTCCTCTATTATTAGTGTGTGTGTGTGTGTGTGTGTGTGTGTGTGTGTGTGTGTGTATAATGCTATAACACATAGGCACAGGGGCTAGGATAGGTGGAAGAGGACAAAGGCCAAAAGGATCGAAATAGACTTTTCTTTGGGCAGTGAGTACATGATGCAGTATACAGGTGATGTTTGTTGAATTTATACAGTTAAAACCTATATGGTTTTGTTAACCAATGTCACCCAATTTAAGTTTATAAAAAGAATTATTTTAAGTACTAGATTATTACAAGCACATGAAGGATTTCAGATTGTGTGCTGAGATCAGTCAGGAGGATACCAAAAGATTAAAAGGCAGAGGATTTTCTCTCTATAAAGGTCATTCTGCTGGCATTCTGGAAGTGAATAAAATTGGAGTCCAGACCAACATATGTCAGCTTCAGTAACCCAGAATTAATGTGATGAGAACCTAGTAGTGTGTAAGAAATAATGGAAGGATTTCAGAAATACACATCAATGGCATCCTCAAGATTTTGTGGTTATTCTGATGAGAGTGTTGAATGATTTACAGTTATTGCTACAGTTGGTCTTATTCTATTTCTCTCTTACTTGGTAGTATAGCCTTTGAGGTTCTAACCCAAGGTACCCTGAGTATACTAAGGTTCTGTGTAGCTGACATAACTGGAGCTGTAATATTTCACTCTAGCTCATAGTGGCTAGCAAAAGTGGAGGTTAGATTCTGTACAATATCAGGAAAATTTACAATTTCAGGAGAATACTAACCTATTTCTTAAGAGACAAAGTTCCCTTTTGATAAACATTACTAACATTAGCCTTGCATACTGTTCAAATAGCTTAGCAGATTTGAAAACCAATTTACAGACCCTAAATGCTCTTCTTACTTATGGAAACATTACAATGATTGACATGTCAAAGTGCAATAGGTATTGACTCTGATATATATATTTTTAAATTTCTGCTGTCGATATAGAAGGGATGTTTAAAGAAGTATATGAAAGGGCCCATCTTGTTACTCTCCTTTCACTTAGCATTGTGTACTACACTATGATTAAAATGAAGAAAATATATCAACTTAGAGGACAATAATTGATTTGGTTGATATTTCTTTCCTAATTTGGTGATAATGAGGTAAAGCTGAATATTTTGAATATTTGTCATATTGGTTATTTTCCCAAACATTATTTTATATTAATTTTATTTGTGGAAGTTTTTACTTTTAATTTTTTTTTTGTAGTGCACACACCTTAAGGCGAGCTTTGATGAATCATGCCCTAGTGTAATTCCCTTCTAATAGAATATGACAAAGGTGAAGGGATACCTTACATTCTATAAGACTCCCCATTAGCACAAGTGGAGGGAATTTTCCTCTGGCATTGAGGTAATAAGCTACTAAGAGGGACATTGAAAAGGCCATAGCAAAGGATTGCTCCTGGCATCTGTGAGTGAAAAGTGGCCCTGACTGACAGCCAGCAAAAAAATGGAGATTTATATTCTACATTCAAATGAGATGTGTGGGAGTCCCTTTCCACATCCTGCGTGGGTCAGGGTTCCCGGTTCAGGGTTTGGGTTCTGAATGAGGCTGTATGCAAACGAAAAGAGGTACTAGAAAACATTAATTTGGTGATATTGGGGGACCAGGTGGGAGCCTTCCTCTAGTGCAGTGGTTCTCAACCTTCCTAGTGCCATGACCCTTTAATAGAATTCCTCATATTGTGGTGACCCCCAGCCATAAAATTATTTTCATTGCTACTTCATAACTGTAATTTTGCTATTGTTATGAATTATAATGTAAATATCTGATATGCAGGATGTATTTTCGTTGTTACAAATTAAACATAATTAAAGCATAGTGATTAATCACAAAAACAATATGTAATTGTATATTGTGAAATATTTATTTCTAATTACAAATAAATGAAATTTTGTCTTGAATCGTGGTATAGCATGGGTAACAGTCTTCATATGACAACAGTAAACTACATTGCTACATTTTGCTAAACTGAGGAGTGGTATGTTGGTTCCTAAGACCATGGGAAATAGTTGTTTTTTGCTGGTATTAGGCAACCCCTGTGAAAGGGTCATTTGATCCCCAAAGGGATCGCAACTCACAGGTTCAGAACCGCTGCTCTAGTGGAAAGGACTACCACTTGCTCTGGCCTTTTTCTCCCTTTTATTAAGGCTTTGGGACACACCCCTAGCCTTTAGGCAAGAGATAACAAAATAGAAATTAACATAAAGCAAACAGGTAGAGGCTGCTTCAGCTAACAATGTTTTCAACTAAACAGTGAGTCTGACCTTTCAGAGCAATTAAGGTTGACCAGCCTTCTGGTTTCCTGTTTACATCCATTTAGTGAGAACAATGTCTGGTTTCTGTCAGAGATGGAACTTTAGAAGCAACTATGTGAGCTTGGAAGAGGAACCTGAGCCCCAGAACACAGTCAATGTGATATCTTGA
This sequence comes from Lasiurus borealis, assembly GCA_004026805.1. Taxonomy (NCBI): domain Eukaryota; kingdom Metazoa; phylum Chordata; class Mammalia; order Chiroptera; family Vespertilionidae; genus Lasiurus; species Lasiurus borealis. The sequence goes on from PVJN01023060.1 coordinate 5,280, forward strand.
TGGCATCGCTGTGAGACCCTAAACTTAGGAGCTATTTTATACCTGGATTCCTAAACCATGAAACCTGACATAATAAATGTATGTTGTATTAAACTGCAAAGTTGGTGGTAATTTGATTTCTAGCAATAGATAACTAATACAGTTGTCATCTAATCAAATTTATTTTATTTTTCATTTTTTAATTAAGTAGAAATATTCTGACCCTATCAAGAGCATTAAATAGTCACCTACTGGTATGTTCAAGTTCAGAACAAATGCCTGATATTCACTAGAAAAGAAAATTAAAGACATCATTCAGTCATTAATTTATCTATCTAACAAAAGATAGACCTCCTTACTACTAACTATATAAAAAGCCCATAATAAATAAGGCAGAGTTCTTGTCTTTGGGTGACTGTAGTCTGGTCTAGCTAGAGGGTAAATATAAACAAATAATCTCTCTATAATGAGATTAAAAAACCCCACAACCCTACAACTGAAACATATGCAAGAGTTAACAATAACAAGGACAGAAGATTTTATTTTTCTTAGAAAAAATAATATAGAAAGACTATATAAAAAGTATTCTTGACTTGGATCTTTAAATATTAATATGAGTTTATCAGGCAGAAAAAGGAGAGAGGAAGATAATCCAGGAACAGGAAAAATATGCAAAGATATGAAAATATTTCCACTAGCTTTTAAGCTCAGTGAGAATGAATCTGTTTCTGGCTTTATCGTTTTGGCTTCCCCAGCACTTAGCACTTTTCCTTGCACAAATAAATCTTTATTATGTCCTGAATACATGAAAAATGAAACATGCAATCATGCAAGAAATACTCAAGGATAGTTCAGGGAACAAATGTTTGCTGTGGCTGGATCATGTAGGTGGTGATGGGAGTATAGTGAGAGGAAGAACCCAGTTTATGTAGAGCATAATGTAAACCTCTTACATTCATTCACCCCTAAACTAGCTGCTTTTATTTGATAACACAGTAAAGTTATTACTTTTGCACAAGAGCCTTTTAATGTGATGATAGTTAACAATACTGATTTTTTAGCAATTAAAAATTTTACTCTGTCAATAACCCAAATATACATTTAACATGAAATGATTTTAAAATATTGGCAGGAGTTCAATTATGCTATACAAAATAATGTAAATTGTGGCTCAATGATCATTTGTGCAGTCCCTCAGCACTCTGTGAAGCACACCTGGATTTTTAGCATTTAATGGCAATAAAAATCTGTTTGAATTTTTATAATTATTACAGGAACCATTCTACCTCTGGGAAAGATTTAAATCCCCATAAAAAAATGCAGTGAATCAGGAGCTGATGTAAACCTATATATAAAAAAGTCTAAGTGACCACTTGATCATTCAACCATTTGATCAGTAGCTATGATGTGCACTGACCACCAGAGGGTAAACGCTCAACACAGAAAGAAGCATGGAAACATGGAAGAGACTGATGAATCTCAGAGGGCAAGGGGGAGGATGGGAAGAGATTAACCAAAGATCTTATATGCATACTAGAGGCCCAGTGCACGAATTTGTGCACCAGTGGGGTCCCTCGGCCTGGCTTGCAAGGATTGGGCTGAAACTGGCTCCCCAACATCCCCCAAGAGGTCCTAGATTGTGAGAAGGTGCAGGCCAGGCCAAGGAACCCCACTGGTGCATGAATCCGTGCACTGGGCCTCTAGTATGTTCATATGATGACAAGTTATGACAGTGCTTCCTTGGATGTGGTGGATTCACATTTATTAATCCTAGCAAGAGATCATTGCATCAGCTGCTCATTAATCATTTTTCTTTCAATCAAATGATTTAAAATGTACCAATTTCGGTTGATAATAGGAAGTCTGTTGAATACTCCAATCTTGAGTAACTCAAAGCATCTTGGTATTTAACTATGAATTTGCAGTGGTGCTATATCTTCCAATTATATCTTATTGTGTTTCCAGTTATTTGAGGAATTGACAAATGGTTAAGTGCATGACTATGAGGCACTTAGTTTACACTTGGAACATCTGTTTAGGTGTGATGTTTTGGAAGGCAGGAGATATATGTGCAATGCCATGAGAAGCTGATTGATTAATATCAACATGCACACAGGGAACTACCTGACTGTTTTAAAATAAGACTAAGATATATTAACATTTCATAAAAATTATAAACTTAAGCACTAATGTCCACATACCCATAAAAAGACAAGATAAAAATATAAGTGGTTAAATAAACACGATTGGCTTTTTGTTTATTTGTTAATCCTCACCCAAGACTATTTTTCCATTGATATTTTAGAAAGAATGCAAGAGAGGGAAAGACAGAGAAAAACATCCATGTGAGAAACACATCGATTGGTTGCCTTCTGCACAAGCCCTGGCCAGAGTCTGGGCCTGGGAGAAGCCTGCAACTGAGGTACACACCCTTGGCTGGAATTAAATCCGGAACCATTCAGTTCAAAGGCTGACATTCTATCCACTGAGCCAAACCAGCCAGGGCATGATTGGCTTTTTTGAGTTACTTATGCTTTTAGTTCTTTGCAACCAATTTGTATATTTGTTACTTGCTTTTATTAACAGTAAATAATAGGTAGTGGGTTACAAAGGCTCAAAAATATATGAACATTTAAAACATATATATTAAAATAAAAAACAAATATCACATGATCTCACTTATAGGTGGGATATAATGAACCACATAAACTGATGAACAAACATAGATCCAGAAACAAAAATCACTGAACATACTATCTAACTTCAGAGAGAAGGCAGGGGAAGTGGGGTGGGGGGTGGGGATGTAAGAGAGCATTCAAAGGACTTGTATGCATGCATAATAGCATAACCAATGGGCACAGACACTGAGGCAGTGGGGCTTGCCCTGGGGGGCAGGAGTGCCAGGAGGGGGGGTCATAAGGGACAAAGGAGACATATGTAATACTTTAAACAATAATAAAAAATTAAAAGTGATAATATACACCATACCTCTAATATATTAATTACAGTTTATCTCAGTTTGAGTATGACAAATTTAGTGGTTATGTGATTAATTATAATAAAATATGAGGTTATAAATGACCAATCATGTTTAATCTGAATGAGTTTAAATTCCAAGTAAAGAAAGACAACACTCAAGACAGTTGAGGAGGGTATTAATATACTATACAAAACATACAGATTCTCAACTGAAGAAATAAATAGTTACAAAGCGCTGTCGAAAGTATCTGTGGCAGAATGAATCTGAGTAAATGGATAGTGCTGTTAAAGCTAATTTTTTAAATAGAAAACAAGTTGAAGAAAAACCATATGAAATTTAAATATAAATGTTCAAGTAAAGAGTATGAGTATTTGAATAATAATGTAATCAAAATAAAATAGAAACTTTCAATAATTATGCATTATATCAAAACATAAAAAATGACATATGAATACATCTTACTGAAACCATATTGAAATACATTGGTAACATGACTATTTTTTTGAGAGTGATATTTATCTTTTGATATTGCTTATTGTTATTTTACAAGCCAGCATTTTATTATGTAAGCATCAGATTGAAGGTTGACTAGTCACCTTTGTTTTTGCCACATTCTATCATGTTTTCTAGGAATCGTTTAAAAAATTCTGACCTACTTAGTTGAGCTGCCATCTAGTGTAGCTATTACATAAAGATTGTCGGAGACCAAATATTGTTCTCACCAGGTGGATGTAATTGTTCTCACTAGGTGGATGTAAACAGGAGGCCAGAAAGCTGGCCAACCTTAATTGCTCTGAAAGGTCAGAGCTGATTATTCATTGTTTAGTTGAAACTATCTGTTTGTATCATGTTAATTTCTGTTATTTCCTGCTTAAAGGCTAGGGGTGTGTCCCAAAGCCTTAATAAAAGGGAGAAAAAGGCCAAAGCAAGATGGTAGTCCTTCCCACTAGAGGAAGGCTCCTGCCTGTCCCCCCAATATCGCCAAATTAATATTTTCTAGTCTCTTATTTCGTTTACGTGCGGCCTCCTTCAGAACCCGAACCCTGACCCGGGAACCCTGAACCACGCGGGACGTGGAAAGGGGCTACCACAAAAGATGTGGATTAAACCAGAAGGTCATGCTTCAATTCCCATTCAGGGCATATGCTCAGGTTGCAGGCTTGATCCCAGTATGGGCATGCAAGAGGCAGCTGATCAATGATTCTCTCTCATCATTAATCTTTCTATCTCTCTCTCCCTCTCCCTTCCTCTGAAATCAATAAAAAAATATTAAAAAATATATGGATAACTTGATCTATTTACTACAATCATCTTCCAATTAAGTAGGGCCGTCAATGTATTTATTTTATTTGCATATTTGCTATGTAATTATTAGAGGCCTGATGAACAAAATTCGTGCAAGAGTAGGCCTTCTTTTCTCTAGCTGCCAGCACCAGCTTCCCTCCGGCTGCTGGCACCCAGAACCCAGACTTTCTTGCGGCCACGGGGGGGGGACCTGGGCTTCCCTTGCAGCCCTGGCCTTGTCTGGAAGGTCGATGGAAAGATGTCGGGAAGGTTGTTCAGCTGTCTGGTCTAATTAGCATACAGTGGTACCTTGAGATACCAGTGCCCTAACATACGAGGTTTTTGAGATACGAACCGTTGAGCAAGTGATTTTTGCTTTGAAATACAAGCAACATTTGAGATAGGAGTAATCTCGAGGATCGACCGGCTGGACCTACAAGTTTACCGTGACTTGAGTGTCTCATAGTTTCCTCAAGGTTACGGAACAAATTAAATTCGTATATCGAGGTACCACTGTTTTATGCTTTTATTATTATAGATATGAACATTTCACTATTGTACTGTTATTATAAATGCCATCATTACGCAGTTAGTACCTACATTTTTAAAGTAATAAATTTAATTTTTAATAATAAATCAATTAGTTACAAAATTCATATCTGTATTAATAAATAAGAATCTCACTTCATTCAATCTTAGTACTTCATCTATGTCAAAGAAATTAGAAAAGTAACCTCATTTTGAAAAATATTTAAGATATTTTTTTCATTTCAATTATAAGAAAAAGATTGAGAGCTTTGACATTTATCTGATTCTAAAGTAATAGTTAATAGATTTTACACACATTTGAGAATTTACCATAATATTAGTCTCCGTCTTTCTCCACACCAAACAGTATATAAATCTATGAATTTTAATTTAGTAATCATTCTACTCAAAAACAAATTAACAAACATGACTTTGTTCTCCTTTTATTAGTTCCACAAAATAGTTTCAGGCAAAAACTGTGAAATTTGTAACTAAATTAAGAGTTTTCTGATAATGATTATCATAAAACAAACAAAACTGTTTTTTTTAATAGCTAATATTTGTGCCACAAAGCTAAACAACTGAGTTAAATTTGAGTTAGATGATGTGTGTGGTTCACTCTTACTTACTGTTCTTAGCACTGTGGCCTGCAGAAGGGACTTTTCTGTGTATCTTTCCTTCTTGATCAAGAATGTTGGTTGGAGGGTTCTCTCTTTCTTCCCCACCCTCCCTCTTCTCTCTTTCTCACCTCTTCTCTGCAAACATGAAAAAGGAGCAGAAACTCCCTTTCTTTCTCCACATTAAAGCCCCAAATCCTTGGGAAAAGATTCATTAAAATTTGATGTGGTAACCAAAATGGCTTCTTTTATTAAAATCTATTTTATTTTTATGCTTTGTTGGGTTTGTTTTGTTTTACTAAAAATCAATGAAGCAGAAATTAAGGCTTTGAATATGCTTATTTTGCTGGATATTAGGTTTTTATATTTGAATGGGGCCTAAAATTATTATTTTTCCCATAATAATACATAATAGATTGTTCACGCATTAGAGTATAATTTGGTGGTTAGGGTCTACTTTTGTTCCAGTTTTGATATGGTCTGGATGTCAAATAAGCCTTTGAATTTTCATCATTAGCGGAATAAAAGCAATTAAAAAAAAACACGTTGCCCCTTCATTGGAAAAATGTCTGTCATGTAAATCTTAAAGTGTTAAAAGATAAAAAGAGAATAAGGAGAATTCCAAGTAAGTCTCTTTCCTGGAGTAATAACAATTTTAAAAAGACACACACACACAAAAATGAAACAGAGGAGGGCTCCTGAGTACTAATGTGAATGAGGCTGTTTCCTTGGCTTCTTTTTCTTGCATATATGACAGCAGAGAATCCCAATTTGAGTCTCACAATTTAAGAGGCTACTATTACAATGCATAATGGGTTTAGGACTGGGGCCAAAATTTAGGGAATAAGCTAGTGAATCCTGATACAAATCTCTTTTCAAAATTACACTTAGTATCGCAAGCCTGGAGTTTTCATTTTACATGATCATAATATAATTTGATTGTGCATGTTATCATATGTAATTCATATTTCCATTATGAAATATCCTATAATTTTATTATAATTTATTGAAAAAATATGTAGTGCAGTATTTATAAAGAATTATTTTTACTACTAAAAAACTAATGCCTAATTTTGTGTTGTTATTAATTAGAACCTATTTTATTTATTTTTTAATTTATCTTTATTGTTGAAAATATTACAGATGTCTCCTTTTTTTTCCCCATTGACCCCCTCCACCCCACACTCCCCACGCTTCTCACTTTGTGCTTGTATCAGTTGGACTATTTTATATTCTAATATAAGTTAGATTATATAGTGTTGTATTTCTGTGTCTGGCTTATTTCTTTTTCTTTCTTTTAAAAAATATATTTTATTGATTTTTTTGCAAAGAAGTAATGAGAAAGATAGGGAGTTAGAAACATCGATGAGAGAGAGACATAGACCAGCCACCTCCTGCATGCCCCCTACTGGGAATGTGCCTACAATCAAGATACATGCCCTTGACCAGAATTGAACCTGGTACCCTTCAGTCCACAGGCCGACACTCTATCCACTGAGCCAAACCAGTTTCAGCATCGCTTATTTCATTTAGCACAATGCCCTCCAGTCTATCCAAATTATAGAGGACAAAATGTCCTTTTTAAATGCTGAGTAATATTCTATTATATGTATATACTATAATTTCTTTATCTATTCATTATTGATGGACATTTAGGTTGTTTATGGGGAAAGAAAAATGGGAGGTGGTAATTAAGGAGTCTAAGCTTCCATTGTACAAGATAAATAAATTCTGGAGATTTACTCTATGCATAATGCTTATAATTAACACTGCTACATTGTATACTTACAATTTTCTAAAAGGGTAGATCTTATGTTGAGTATTCTTAACACACATACACACACACACACACACAGAATGAAAATGATAATAATAATAAAGCAAGTAGAAGGAAACTTTGGGAGGTGATGGATATGTTTATGGCCTTAACAGTGGCAATGTTTTGTGGTGTATACTTATCTGCAAAGTTGTAGAGTTGTGTAGATTAAATATGTACATACTTTTGTATATTAATCATACCTCAATGAAGTGGTTTTAAAAATACTCTCTGGATGACTGTGATATGTTTATGCCTCCCTGTGTCCATTATGTTGGATATCCCTTTCTAAACCAAATCAGGGTTTGATCATGTAATTTCTTTTGGCTTTTGAGTAAAAGGTCAATTACGAAAACATGAAAAAGAAGCAGAAACTTGAAAAGTGCTTCCTACTTAGTATCTTTGTTGCTTCTGGGATAGCCTGTTACATACTGAGAAACATATGGTCCAGTCAGCCCCACTGCTCAATCTGACAGCCCTGCAAAGCATGCTTTTCAAATGACCATTTACTGCAGATGCATTAAAAAGCACATCTGATACCAGCAGAAGGACCACCTAGCTGAGTCCAAGCCAAACTGATGACCTATAGAATTGTGAGCTAGATACATGTTCGCTTTTCCTGGCACTAAAAGTTGATGTGGTGAATTATGCAGAAAATAGCTAACTGATGTAGAAATTGGTGCCAGAACTTAGACATTGCTGTAACAAGAACATAAAGCATGTGACTTTGGCTTTGGGACCATGTGGCAGGCAGGAAATTGTTAATGCAGTCTGGGAAAGCAGTGAGAAAACTGTTAGTGAAGGCTAAGTAAGGGTGATGAAATGATCATTGAAGGCTAGAAAAATGGTAACAAATAGTTGGCAAAACTATCACCTGTGGTATTTTAGAATCTCAATAAAGTACCTAAGACTTTTTGGATCTGGTCAGAAGAGATGCTGAACACATCTGCTAGATACTGCTAACTATATGTAATATCTTATATAATAAAGAGTTAATATGCAAATTGATTATCACTCCAACACACAAGATGACTGCCCCCATGTGGTCAAAGATGGCTGCCCCCATGTGGACACAAGATGGCCATCACAAGACAGCCTGCAGGGGAGGACAATTGGGGGCAACCAGGCCAGCTGGGGAGGACAGTTGAGAGCGACCAGGTGGGCAGGGGAGGGAAGTTAGGGATGACCAGGCGGACAGGGGAATTTCGTGCACTGGGCCTCTAGTGGTATTATAACAGAATTGAGCTAAAGAGAGAATCATTTAATGTGCTAGCAGAATTTAGAAGGAACACAAGTTGGACAGGACCTGCTGGGTTAGGAAATATAGCTAACTGGCTTTCCATTAATTCTCCTTACTTTAAAAAGGATTTTCAAAGAAAGTGCAGTCTAAGGAGAAATTGTCAGGCAAGGGTATGGCTGAAAGAACCATAAAACTTCTCAAGTATTTTAGTCATTAAACTTACATACAGCATTTTAAGCAAAATAAGTGGTCACTGTATTAAGCCACTAACATGTGGGATGGCTTGTACTATAATCATCAAATAATTATTCCCAGAGATCAGTTGCTAGTTGTAAATCATGTTAAAAATACTGCCAATATGTTAGATTTCCACACCACCTGTATTTCCTTTTTTCTATCACTTGTACAAAGCCTACCCTCAATACATATTTAGCAAAGAGAAAAAAAAGAGAAATCAGCCTCTAATTGGTTTAGATGGTGGTGTCATGTTTCAGCTACCAAATTGTTTTCTTTGATGATATTGAAAACTATTTCACCTTTAGAATAGTACTCTAGTCATTTTAAAAGATTCTCTCTCTCTCTTTCCTCTCATCTAACTCTAAGGGAGGGCTTGTGATTAAAGAAACCTTCTAGTAAAGCTGTCAGAATCCTTACAAAAATCAATGTATTGATATGTGAGCAGTTGCCGTTTTGCCTTAAAAATTATTCTTAATAGTGAGGATACCCCTTATTAATGAGATTGTAAGGATAGAGCTCATTTGCATAACCATACTAAAATAATCTGAAGATAACAGCTCTTCATCTTCATGTTCAAGGAAATGGAAAATGGCAGTATGCTCAATAGGCTATTGCATGGTCTAATCACAGGGCTCTGTGTGTCACTTTATTAATTAACATATAAATAGCTGCTATTCAAATCTCTGAGTAAATCACTATAAGACACATGAACTGGATATTCCAATTAATGAGATGACATTACAGGATATTATAGAAAATGGGTATCTCTATTAAGACGCTTGGAAATGAGAGGAAATGGTGGAGTGTGGCAGATGTCTTCATCAGACAAAGGGCTGTTTGACAGGCACACACATGCACTGACTGACCTGAGCAGTCTTGCAGAGTGGGAAATGAGCCAGGATGGTGTGGGGGAGAGACTGTACATGTGTTCCCTAATGTGGAAACATTTGCTTATTGATGTTTTTTTTTTTTATTTGTTTTGTTTTGTACTCTGATGGGATTTATTTGTATAAATGATCCTAGGCAATGCCATTTCATTTGAAGATAGGACTGCATTGGAGAAAATGGAAAATAAGTTATGCCTGGTCCGTATTGTCTTCCAAAAATTTAAAATCATGGCTCACTCTTACTGAAAAAGTTTGTTAAATATTGCTCCGTCTTACATAATTTCATAAACCAGGTAATATAGATTCATGAAATATATATGTGATATGTACTAGCATATAAATGATATACAATGAAAGCATACTCCAAAGAATTTAATTTTTAGCCAAGAAAAAAATATTTTTAGTTTTTATGGCCAGCAAATTTTTGTACTGAAAAATGATGAGAAACAAAGTATGGCCTGTCCTTATGTGAATAAAATTAGAAAACTTAGTTAAAAAGTTATTTCCCCAGGTACATTACTTTTATAGCTATTTTGAGTAAAAATTTAAATTTTCATGTAGCTTTAGAATACAAGTTTAGTATGTTTTTATACAAGGTGGGACAAAAGCAGGTTTACGATTGTGAGTATGCTAAACACAGAGTTTATTCCTGCTATTATTTATTCATTATTTTGTTCTTTTCCATAGGAACAACTATAAACCCACTTTTGCCCAGCCTTGCATATTGAGATCAATGATGATCTTATACTAATAACCTTTTCTGATACTACATATTTTATAATGGAATAATATTTTATTTCATAGTGCTATTTGCATATAAAGTTACTTATACATATGGATACTATCTTGGATTTTCTTTAATTATTCTCATTTTAAATAAATAGTATATTTCTTAATTCTTCAAAGGTTCATTAAACCCATTATTTACCAACATTGCTTAATAATCTACTTAAAATATTACCTAATAAAACCTTGCCATTAGAGAATGACACATTTATTTTAATAATTAGAAAGTGATTATAAGCCCTCCTTATAATTATACCAGTTTTTGTAGCATTTTTTTAGAATCACAAATATCTCAGTGACTATCTGAATGCAAAGAAGTGGCTGCTAGCTAAATTAATGTTTCTAGATTATATCATGTTGACATATTCGGAGTTTAGGTATATTTTTTTCATCATAAAATAAACTATTTAAAAGGTCAATGAGAAATTCATTTATTACCATACAAATTTGATTAAAATTTCAATAACTGTACATGTTTTATAATCATTTATATTAGTAATTAATTTACTTATCTTAATGTTTCAAGCTATTTTCAAGTCCGTGCCTATTTTTGTCTATGAGATTGAATAACCTAAGTCTTCACTTAAAAAAAAAGCCTTTCTATATTTAATCTACTAGTACATGCAGGTGTAATTTTAACCTGTTGATCATAGAATTGGGTTTGATTACACTTTTAACATTGCTTCTGCTAGATATTCTGATTTTAAGTAGATAAATTAAAAATATTATGACATATAATGTGATAATCTTTAAAAATTACTAGGTAAACATTTTTAATTTTATCTAAGCCAATTGTTCTGTGATTTTCATTCATATGATTCCTCCTGGAATATTTTCTGTCCCTGCAACCATCTTTATTTCTACATTTGTCAATTATTTCTTCTCCTTGTTTTCAAAAATAGGGAATTTTGAAATTTATATTCCCCAATATATTTAAATATTTGGATGGATATGTTTAGCTAACAGCATTAAATGTGTGCTGGAAACCAAACATTCATTGTCTCACTAATAGAAAGATGTGAACAGGAGACCAGAAGGTTGGTCAACCTTAATTGCTCTGAAAGGTCAGAGCTAATCACTCACTGTTTAGTTGAAACATTGTTAGCTGAATAGTTGAAACATTGTTAGCTGAAGCAGCCTCTACCTGTTTGTTTCTTGTTAATTTCTGTTCTTGTAATTTCCTGCCTAAAGGCTATGGGTGTGTCCCAAAGTCTTAATAAAAGGGAGAAAAAGGCTAGAGCAAGAGGTAGTCCTTTTCACTAGAGGAAGGCTCCCGCCTGGCCCCCCAATATCTCAAAATTAATGCTTTTCTAGTCTCTCTTTTCATTTACGTGCAGTCTCCTCCAGAACCTGAACCCTGATTGGGATCCCTGAACCATGCGGGACATGGAAAGGGGCTCCTACAAATGTGTATTTGTTTCATCTCTTTGTCCTATGTCATGAATCTAAATAAGCATAAAAAAAGTGAGAGTAGATTTCCATGATCCCATCAATAAATATTAAACCATCATCACTTTCCTTTAGCTGATTGAATCAAAAGACATGATAGCAATATTTTGTATGTGTTATATAATCACTTTAAATGCCTACATAAATTAAATTATATATTAATATATTTCTCTTGACATACAAAGGGGCAAATGCTATCATTTGCCTACATTTTATAGATAAGAAAATGGGCAGAAAGTGACTGCATGACTTTCTGAAGACCATATACTTGAGTTTGTGTTCTGAACCACTGTCCTAGATGTGAATTTCGGAATACCTAGCCAGCAAAAGTCCTATATAATAAAAGTCCAATATTCAAATAGACTGAACAGCAGAACAACCAGAACAACTGAACCAAACTGATTACTATGCCATGTGCTGACCACCAGGGGGTGTGCGCGCAACATGGAGGCTATCTGCCACAGCAGGATGGTGGAGTAGGTGAGGAAGGGCACCAGACCAAGGCAGGGAGCTGGACACTGTCATCGGTGTGAGCTTCTGGTGGTTACTGAAAATTCTTTGTTCTCATGTGCCATGGTCCCACCTGGCACTCACATATGCTGCTAGCACTAGAGCTGCCACTTGCACCCACAGCTAGCACCCAGAGCCACCATCAGTGGGTGTGAGCAGTGGCTGCTGGCCCTGATCACCCCTCAGAGTTTCTCCACCTCCCCCTGCTCCTGAGGGGCAATCAAGGCTGGCAGCTGCCTCTTACACTCGCTGCCAGTGTTGGCCTTACTTACACCTGCTGCTGGCCCCAATCACTTGGACATTCAGATAACTTCATCAGATTACTCTAAATATTGTGATTCTAGCTATCTGTTTTTGTATTAAGAATTAAAAAAATTAACTGAAGTAAAAAAAAAAAAATCCCAGCAAAGACTCTTCCTGTTAATTGCTAAATATATTTTTATTAATGTTAAACTGTTTATACGTTATATGTATAAGATATTAGAAAGTGAAAATGAATGAACACATTCTACAGTATTTTATACTAAGACTCATAATTCAGAGAATTTAGATAAAAGAATATGGTAACTTCCCTTTCTGTGAACAGAAAATTTAGTCTTTCTATTTGAGTCATTCATTCCTATTTCATATAACAAATCTACTTACATGGAATCTAAATAAATTTTAACACTGGACCTTTACAAGGAGCTGAATCTTTGATTCTCTTCTTCTGACTTGATGACTATAAGTTATCTGTGGTTATGAGTGCCTGTGAGAAAGGCAACTGCAAACTCACTCTTTTTAGTTGATGTTCTTCATCTTTCTTTCAGTGCTTCCTTTCACTTCCTTTTTCACCTTCTCCTTTCCCCAAGAACATGACAAAAAATATTGCTACACACACCCTTATGTACCCAGCAAGGAGGTATAGCACAAACCATTAATATTTTTACAAAACTGATAGGAAGAAAAAATAATGAAAACTTGTTTTTTAAAAATATGTTTTTATTGATTTCAGAGAGGACCCATCCTCTCTGGGAGAGAGAGGGAGAGAGAGATAGAAACATCTATGATGTGAGAGAATCATGGATCAGCTGCCTCCTGCACTAAGGATTGAGCCCAGAACCCAGGCAAATGCCCTGACTGAGAATGGAACCATGGCCTCTTGGCTCATAGGTCTATGCTAAACCACTGAGCCACACCACCCACCACCCAGGCTGAAAACTTATCTTTTTAATGAGCCCAGATTTATTAGCTCTTTATTATATTACTAGAGGCCTGGTGCACAAAATTTGTGCACTGGCGGGAGGCCTGGGGGAAAGATGTCCCTCAGCCCAGCTTGCACCCTCTCCAATCTGGAACCCCTTGAGGAATGTCTGACTGCCCATTTAGGCCCAATCCACTGCTGCCTGCCAGCCTGATCACCCCCTAACCACTCCCCTACCAGCCTGATTGATGCCTAATAGCTCTCTTTCCAGCCTGTTTGCTCCTAACTGCCCTCCCCTGTAGACCTGATCACCCCTAACTGCCCTCTCCTGCAGCCCTGGTCACCCCCAACTGCTCTCCCCTGTAGGCGTGAGTCCCTGCAGGCCCAGTCACCCCCAATTTCACTCCTCTGCCAGCCTGATCACCCCTAACTGCTCTCCCCTGCTAGCTTGATTGTCCACAACTGCCCTCCCTTGCAGGCCTGGTCCCTCCCAACTGCCCTACCCTGCAAGCCTGATCACCCACAACTGCCCTCCTTTGTAGGATTCATCGCTCCCAACTGTCCTTCTCTGCTGGCCATCTTGTGGTGGCCATCTTGTGTCCACATGGGGGCAGGATCTTTGACCACATGGGGGCAGCCATCTTGTGTGTTGGAGTGATGGTCAATTTGCATATTATTATTTTATTAGATAGGATTAGATAGGATAGAGGCTTGGTGCAGGGGTGGGGGCTGACTGGTTTGCCCTGAAGGGTGACCTGGATCAGGGTGGTTCTTCCCTTGGGTTGAGGGGCAGCCTGGGCAAGGGGTATGTGGTGGTTTGAAGGCTGGATACACACCCTCAGCAACCAAACAGAGGCCCTGGTATCTAGGATTTATCTTCTAAAATTGAAACTTTGTAGCCTGGAGTGGAGTCAAGCCTTCTGTTCACTCTGTGGCAGCAGCCATTTCTGTTTGGATTTATTTATCTTCTATAATTAAAACTTTGTAACCTGGAGTGGAAGCCTGGGTCTGCCAGGGTATGCATAAAACTTGGCTTCCTCCATCACCAGGGAAACTCAAGCCTCTCTCCTGCTCTCTCTGTGTGGCCACACCCATCTTGGTTGGGTTAATTTGCATACGTGCTCCTGATTGGCTGATGGGCATGGCTTTGTGAGTGTAACAGAGTGGTGTTAATTTGCATATTACTCTTTTATTAGATAGGATTATAGTTGTTTTATTAGTGTAATACTCTGATAGATATAAAAGTACACATATTGGAGGATGTTCAAGATAGAACAAAAGGTCTGTGGTATGTACTTGTTCCCCTACATGTACCAAAACCAAGTGACAATTTCTAGGCAGAAAAATCCAAATGTATCTACCAGTTCTATTTCTGAAATCATGGAGCTTATTTTTGAGAGTCTTGAGCTGAAGTGTGCTATGATTTACAGTTCACCACAGTCTCCAGCAGTGCTACATAAATACTTCATGAAATATTCTATTGAGAGTATTAGCATTTTAAGATACAGCAGAAATTATTTATATGCCTTTCCTTTTGGTAACATTTTTTTGTCAGTAAATATGAAGACATGAAGAACTCATCTGTTTTGTTTATGGCTGGGAAATCTTGCTTGGCAATTTACTATAAGCTGAAGCTTTGCCTGCTGAGATTCTATTAAGTCTTCATTGCAATAGAAGCAATTTTTAAAAATATCTCAGGACTAGCATTTTTAGGGAATGCTGCATATTTTGCAATTTGGATTTGTTCTTAGATATCTTTTAAAATTTTTCAGTATTTAAAGAAGTTAACCATTTCCCATGGGCCACAAACGTTTTCTTTCTTAAAAAAAAGTGTTTATTGATTTTAGAAAGGAAGGGAGAAGGAGAGAGATCAATGGGATGCTCCTACACACCTCCCATCAGGGACCTAGCTGTGACCAGGGCAGGGGAATGGAACTGAGAATTTTTGGTGCATGGAAGTATGCTCAACCAATGAGCCACACTAGCCATGGTAATACATTTCTTTCTTTACTTAATGTCATGGAGAAGAAGAAAACTTACTTAAGTGAGTCAGGGGACGGGTGAAAATTATTTAAATAAACACATCCATGATTAAAAGGTAAATAATTTAATATAACGTATAGCAATGGATGCTTTCCCCTTTCTCTATGGTGCTTAATCCCTTGAGCACATCACATTTCTCAACACCAATTTAAATAACTTCATTTAGTCATGACTTTAGGGAGAATAAATTTAGAAAAGATGGCTTGTTTTATTTAATAAACATTTATAAAGTATTTGCTCTGGTCCGAACAAAAGGCATAGTGCCATGAATACAAAAATGAAATACCATGAGGTGTCTGACATTGTAGTACTAGTAATTTAGTAGAAAAGATGTAACAATCAAAAATAATTATTACTAGAGATTAATAAAATGATATTTCAGACAATAAGAAGGAAAAATTATTTTTGAAAGAGGGAATTTGAAATTGCTTCATGAGTTAAATTAATAATGCGAATGTCTATAAATTTCTAACATAGACCTTACTTATAATGCTTAGGGCAAAGGTAGTTGTATCCCATGATATCAGATTAAATATAAATCAATTTTTTTCTAGTTCAATTTATTACTTTAATACATATTCTTCTAGTCTCTTTAATTCTAAGGAGCTGTAGGAATGATCATACTCTACATATGCTTTACATGTTACACTAGCAAATGTGAAGAACTAAATTTAACTTTTTTCTCTGTCATAATTATTATTCACCACTTTAAAAACCTCTTATATTCAGATAATACTCTGAAGCATTATATATGTACTTAACAAGAAGAAAAAGTATGCCTCTTAATCTGTATATTTAAAGATACTAAAGAATGTAAATTACATCTAGAAAATTTTTGATTTAGAAAACTAATTTTCATTTGTAATTCTAACAAGACACCCATGAAATACACACATGGTGTCAAAATAAGCCAAAGGAAAGTCGATAAGATAAAAAGTAAAAAGGATCCCAAAATAAAATAAAAATAAAATAAAAGTAAAAAGGGCAAAAATGAAAAGGATCCCAAGTCAATTTTATAGAAAAGATTCCTTTATTAACCTTTGGTCTAGAATATGTTTATATACTTTCAGAAAAAAAACTCCAAGACCTAGTAGACTTTTGAAACAGATGAATTGACAGGTCTGCTCCAACCACGAAGACAAGAGGAGAAAGAGTCCAGAGATGGAAGACGCTGAGGGTGCCTTGCCATGCTAGCAGTCAGCAGCTGTGCTTCGCTACAGGATGCCCAGGACCAAACCAGACAGGGTCGGACCTGAATTGCCACCATTTGTCCATTATCCAGATATCATTGGTGACTTGTACACATAAGGAACTATTTGACATTGAAACTGGGACTCAGAACTGTTGGACATTGAAATTAGGACTCAAACATTTTTTGTTGTTGCTGTTCTTATAGATTTATTTCTAGCCTGCAGTAGCAAGATGTTTTTAAAGAAAAGAATCAGATACAGAGGCAAAGAAGCAGTGAACAGACTGTCATACTACAGCAGAAAGGCAGGGGAGGTTGGGGAGGAAGGAGCTGTAAGAGAACAACTGAAGGACTTGTATGCATGTATATAAGCATAACCAATGGACACAAGACACTGGGGCGGGGGTTCAGGTGAGGGCATGTACTGGGGGGTGGGAAATGCCAGGGGAAGGTCAATAGAGAAAAAAAAGGAGACATATGTACTACTATTTGTAATACTTTAAATGACAAATAAATAAATAAATAAATAGGGGAAAAATGTTATTAAAAAAAAAAAAAAAAGAATGGGCCAAATCCTTGGGAGAAGATTTGATTTTGGATGGTGGGCACACAGTGCAATATACAAATGTTGTATCGTAAAATTGTACACTTAATATCTATATAATCTTATTAACCAACGCCATCCCAATAAATTTAATTACATAAAAAGGAATTGGCCACCCCACACTTCATCCTTTCTTCTAGATCAGTTCACAGAAGACAAGATCTTTCAATTGACCCCCATATTTGTAGATGCCCCAGATACACTGACAGGTCTACAATCTTTCCACGTAGATCTGAAACCTGAGGAAATCATTGGTTAGTTGTCTGTTTCGTTTTTTTATTTTTGTTATGTTTTGTTTTACCTGATATGTCCACCAGCCGTTGTATAGGGAGAGTTTCTGTGCTACTTTTTCCTTCTAGTCTGTGGACAATAACAATAACATTCTTATACTTTCTTTAAAACAAACAAACATGAAACGAAAATCAACCAGTCAAAAATATAATAATAAATGCCCCATTTACTTCTGGTTTTGCTGTTATTATTGTATAATTTTGCCTAGGTCAACTTCCTTGGAGTAATAGATCATAGATTGAAAACAGTTTCTGAACTTATTTAAATATTAAATTTATGGACCTTATCAAAATATTCAAATCTTGATGTCTTTATTAGAGAAAGTTGCAGATAAACATGGCTCAGAAGTAAGGTCTCTGTGGAATATGGCTTATCTTCTTTTTATGAAGGACCTAAAGACAAACTATTTGAAATTCCACACTGCTTTGGTGGTTGAGTCAATGATATGGAAATTTCTGCATAGAAGAATCACATCAGAATTATGATTGAAAACTGCTATTGATCTACTTGTGTGGAGGACTTGAGCAAAGTGCCTATAATGTTTCAGTGTTTTCTGTGAGAATCAATGAATTAGATATGACCTCTAAGTTCAAGGAAACTCAGCACACCATCCATGTTTGTGTTTAGAATTTACTTATTTATGTACTTATTTGTGATTTTCTATACAACAGTCTCTGAAAGACAGTTCTGACCTGGTGAGAACATCAACTATTCCAATGAATAAAAATAAGTATGAGGAATCCCTGGCACACTGCCATGCTGGGTAATTTATTTAGTAGTTTTGTTACTAATTCTGTTTGTTTCTATAAAAAATTCTAAACCTCTGAGTATTTACATTCTTTTTTTGTAAGATCATAAAGGCAATTAACATGCTTACAGTGATTTCTAGACATCCTGTTAAAAGCTGTGATTTAAGGAAGAATCAACATTTAAACAGATTTAAATAGAGGAAAATTAAAACATATAATAACTTGTTGTCACATAAATTATTTTTATGGTATACCACTGTAGCTATGTTATGCATAGGCATATTTCATTCAAAATTAGGTTGCTTGAATATTGTTTATGCCTTGACAATATGCATGCTTTTTATATAAAAAGATCCTAAATGCCTTTCCCCATAATCTATAAGTACATTCAAAATAGCTTTAGTAATAAAGCACTGAGTTAAAGATAGAAGACTTACTATAAATTTGTGACTACCCACTCTGAGATTCTCTGTTCCATGGCCTCTAGGCCCTTAATTTGTTAGGAAAAATAATGTAGAGTGGCGAATGATTGTCTGTTCTAAACAAACAGGGGTATAATGCTGCAATATTAACATGTTTAATGTTACTACTAATGAATAATGGTATAGTTTATCATTTATCAAGATGATATTTCTAGCAAGTTTATTCGTATTACCATAGTATGTATGTGTGTGTGTGTGTGTGTGTATATATATATATATATATATATATATATATATATATGTAACAGAATTTGTGAGTATATATCCAATAAAATTCTAGTTACTGGGGAAAACATATTAGAGCTAAGCTTAGCTCTACTTACACATTCCAATCAAAATAGACATTTGAACAGTTAATTAGAAAAAATAGCTTCACGGACAAAATGATTTTAGGTGTGGTGTATAAGGTATATTTAATTTGGGGTTAGACTCTTCAAATGATGTCTCTGTGTAAGAACTATAACATAAGATGATGTGAAGTTTTGATATCTTGATATTATCTAATAGGTTTATAGGATTATAGCAAAGATGTCATGCTGAGAACAAATTTTGGATATTCTCCAGATGGGCAAGTTTCAAATGTGGCTTACATTTTCTTTTGTTATTTTCTCCTCTTTTTCTCTCTTCCTGAATATGTAAATTCAATGCCTGGATGCTAAGTTTTAAATATTATTCAAACTTCTCACTTAGCTTAAACCTTTGTCAGCATCAAAAATTTTTCAGGCATATTGACAAAACTGGCTCTGTGAAGTTTGAGAGCTCTCTGAGTCAAAAATTTCAGCTTTTGCCTGGCCAGCATGGTGCAGTGGTTCAGCATTGACCTATGAATCAGGAGGTCAGAGTTTGATTCCAGATCAAGAAGCATGGGTTGTGGGCTGGATCTATGAATCAGCATTGACCTATGAATCAGGAGGTCATGTGTGTCGGGTGTGCCGGAGGCAGCTGATCAATGATTCTCTCATCATTGATGTCTCTCTCTCTCCCTCTCCCTTCCTCTCTGAAATTAATAAAAAATTATTTTAAAAAACAACTTCTGCTTTTCTTCCAGCTCCCCTCACCTTTTTTTTTTTCTTTTGAGATACATATTGTATTGCCAAGAAAAAGCTGCCTTTAGCCTTCCAAGTTTGGCATTTTCTCAACTCCTATACTAACAACCATCAAAAATAGCTCACATATTTCTAATACTTTCCAGCTTATGAAGTGACCATAGGACCACATTTGATGTGCAAAGCCACCTTTATGGAGCGCTAAAAAGTTAGCGCCTCTGTGTTGGATATAGACAAGGATGCGGAGGTCCAGTGAGTGGTAGAGCTGAAACTAGAAACCATACATAAAAACTAATGTTGATGCTCTTCAAATTGTAGTTAAACAGCCCATCTCATCCACCTTGTGTACATGCAAACCCTAGAAATGTAGAGTAGGAGTTGCCCTAGAGTCACTTAATTGGTCTCAGTACCTCTGCTTATACACACACACACTTTCTGAGGATTAAGATGTGCAAAAAGGTGTGTGTGTACCAAAAAATGCAGCTTCTGTCTTAGACAGTGACCCACTCTACTTGTGATGTAGCCAGGGAAAATTAATTCAGCACAAGATCTCTGACTGAGCCTCAATTCTTCTCAGTTCATCCTCTCAGAAGGCAATGGATTTCCCTTCCAACTGCCCATGCCGCATACCATCTTACTTTTTTCCATTCCGTTCAGCACCTCCTTGTACCCACCATACTCCACTTCTAACATTGCTAAGATCTTCCTTTCAACACCTCACTAGAATAATAATAAACCAGTTCTCAATTTTGTTATTTCAAAATCTTGTCAGTGGTTCTATCAGGTATATTGTTCCCTCTCATAGCTGCTTTTTTATTCAGTTTAAAAGAGTTAATTCAATTCTGAATACACACACACACACACACACACACACACACACACACAACACACATACATACATACACACACACACACAAATACAAAATTTCTAAAGTTAGAAAAATAGGATTTTATCATAATTAGAGTCTCATTGATTGAACTTGAGAATCAAAGACTTAGGCACAAATCCAGGAAATGAACATTCCTTGTAGTTCAGGCATTGAATTTTTCTTAAATTATATCCTTTCAATTTCCCCCTCTTTTATTTTCTATGTACATCTTTGATGTTTTGAAAGATTTAGTATAATTCTGTGGATTTGGAAAACAATATACTTGAAGAGTTATTTGTGTAAACAAACCCACATTAATGCAAAGTTAGCAATATGTGACAGATGCATTTGATTTCTCAAATTTGCTTTCGCAGATGTGACTGGTAATTGTTCTAAACTTTAGAATCTAAACTTTAGACTCTGAAGGAACAGCTCACTATTTCTCCTTTCAAGAGATTTATGACAGTAGAGCAGGAGTCAGGAATGAACATACCCAAGGGCAGTGAACACTCTCACATAACCTAACAGAAAACAGTTGCAACATGTATTTCTAGAATCTGTAACAAAACGTTTGAACAGATTCTCTTAAACTCTATTACAGCATATATTGCAATATAGATTCTATAAAGATGAAAAATAAAAGCCCACTTTTACTAAATTAAAAGTAGGCTTTATGTTTTTTTAAATTAAACAACTGCCCTGAATATCAAGTTAATGTAAAATTAAAACAAATGTTTAAGGACACATAAAATGTGTCCATATATCACTCTGCAGTTATGCTTTAATGAAATGAGTGTTTTTTTAATCCCATCATTTTGGAGGAAGTCAACTGAACTTTCTAGTTCTGAATACTATACAATATTGGTATTTGGCATCAACTCTTCTCCATAAGATTCCCCAAAATAATTTAAACATAACCAGGGAAAGTAAAGCAGTATTTATATAGATAAATTATCCAATAGTTATTAATATTTTACATCAGATAGTAAAACAGAAAAATAAACCCACCTGCTTTCTAGGGTTTTTGAAATATTTTATTTCATTATTATCAACATTGTAGGAGGTAACAACAGTAGAAAGTATTTACTGTTAGTGTTCAGTCTTTTCTAGAGTCCTGGGTTTTGTAGCTAAGATATAAAAGCCTTCAACAAAGGATAGTACACACACACACACACACACACACACACACACACACACACACTAGGTGCCCAGTGCATGAATTCACGCACCTTGAAAAAAAAACTGTGGGCTGCAAGGCTGTGGTGGGCACAGGGGCAGGTCTTGGCCCATCCTCTGTGCCCCCACCTAACTCTGCTGTCCCAGCTCCCAGGCCCCTGCCTGCCAGTGGCCCAGCTCCCACTGCTGCTGCTCCCATGTGCTGATGGCACTGGCCCCACTTGCACCTGCTGACAGCATGGAGCAACTGGGGCTGGCACTGTCAGCACGTGGAGCAGTGGCTGCTGCCCCAATAAGCCCCTCAGGAGCAGGGGGAGGTGGAGAAGCCCTCAGGGGCAATCCAGGCTGGCAGCTACCACTCACACCCACTGAAGGCACCAACCCATTATGATGGGTGCCAGGCCGTGGCAGCAAGTGCGAGCAGTGGCTCTGGTGCCAGTTGCAGGTACAAGAGAGGCCGGCACCAGTTTTGGGTGTGAGCAGAAGCTCCGGCAGCGGGTGTTAGCAGGCCTGTCACAGGCAGTGGGTGCAAGAAGCAGCTGCTGGCCCTGATCGCCCCTCAGGAGCAGGGGAAGGTAGAGAAGCCCTGAGGGGTGAGTGGGGCTGGCAGCTGCTACTTGCACCTGCTCACAGTGCCAAGTGATTGGGGTCAGGGCTGGGGGCTGGTGCTGGGTACCAGCAGTTGGTGCAAGCAGTGGCTCCAGCCCTGGCAGCAAGTGCTAGCGGAGCTGGTGCCAGCAGCAGGTGCAAGTATTGGCCAAGACCGTGGTGTGCAGGAGCAAAGAATTTTCAGTAACCACCAGAGGCTGGTCCCAATGACAGCTACCAGCATCCCACCTTGGTTTAGTGCTCCTGCTCACCTGCTCCACCATCCCATTATGACTGCCACCCGTCATGTCTACACTCTGCTGCCTGCTGCCAACACCTGCCATATTCTGCACGTGTTCCCTGGTGTTCAGCACATGTCATAACGACCAGTATTTGGTTGTTCAGTTGTTCTGCCATTTGATCTATTTGCATAGTAGCCTTTTATTATATAGAATATGTATTTAATTTGGCATCCTACAAAGAGGGTGTTAAAATTAGGCAAGATAAGAATTAAATTGACTTATTAAAAACTAATATGAAACTCACTGGTTTGGCTCAGTGAATAGAGCATCAGCCTGTGGACTGAAGGGTCTCAGGTTTGATTCTGGTCAAGGGCATGTACCTTGGTTGTGGGAACATAACCATTGGGGAGTGTACAGGAGGCAGCTGATTGATGTTTCCCATCAATGTTTCTGACTCTCTGTCCCTCTTCCTTCCTTTCTATAAAAAATCAATAAAATGTATATATTTTTAAAACAGTACTTAGCTTTAACAAAACAAAAACAAATATAGCTGTTTTCAATAAGAACATTAAATTTTATAATGTTTATATATAAACATATTACATATAATTATATATAATATATTAATGTTACATAATATATTGATAAATAACATTAGCATAAGAATATTAGTTTCTTATTATAAACTAGAAGACTGGGGCATGAAATTTGTGCACGGGGGGGATGGGGGAGGGAGTAGCCCAGCCTACTCTCTCTCCAATCTAGGACCCCTTGAGGGATGTCCGACTGCCCGTTTAGGCCTGATCCTACATGGATCAGGACTGCTGGCTCTCAACTGCTCACCTGCCTGCCTTTCTGATTGCCACTAACTGCTCTGCCTGCCAGCCTGATCACCCCCTAACCACTCCCCTGCCAGCCTGATTGATGCCTAACTGCTCCACTGCCAGCCTGTTGGCCCCTAACTACTTTCCCATGTGGGCCTGGTCATCCCTAACTGCCCTTTTCTGTGGGCCTAGTCACCCCTAACTGCCCTCCCCTGCAGGCTTGATCACCCCAAAACTGCCCTCCCTTGCAGGCCTGGTCCCTCCCAACTGCCCTCTCCTGATGGCCTGATAGCCCACAACTGCCCTCCCTTGTAGGCCTGGTCCCTGCCAATTGCCCTCCCTTACTGACCATCTTGTGGTGGCCATCTTGTGTCCACATGGGGACAGGATCTTTTGACCACATGGGGGCAGTCATCTTGTGTGTTGGAGTGATGGTCAATCTGCATATTACTTTTTTATTAGATAGGATAGAGGCCTGCTGAACAGGTGAGGGCCAGCTGGTTTTCCCTGTAGGGTGTCCTGGAACAGGGATGTTCCCTTGGGGCATGGGATGGCCTGGGTGAGGGGCTTGAGGTGGTTTCCAGGTTGGCCATGCCCCCCAGTACTCAAGTGGAGGCCCTGGTATCTGGGATTTATTTTTCTTCTACAATTGAAACTTTGTAGCCTAGAGGAGAGTCAAGCCTTCTGCTCACTTTGCCTCATCCATTGAAACTTTGTTGCCTTAAGAGGAGGCCTGGAAGGCCAGGGTATGTGGAAAGCTTGGTTTCCTCCATTGCCAGGAGCAACCCAAGCCTCCCTCCTGCTTCTCTGTGGCTGTAGCCATCTTGGTTGGTTTAATTTGCATACTCACTCTGATTGGCTGGTGGGTGTGGCTGGTGGGCGTGGCTTGGGGTATAGCAGAGGTATGGTCAATTTGCTTATTAATCTTTTATTAGATAGGATTATAACTTTGCATTCTTTTTACATTGTATTTCATACAGAAATTCTTAATTTCAATAAAGTCTATCTTATTTATTTCTTTCATGGGTCATGCCATTGGTATATTGAAAAAGTCTATATCATACTCAAAATCATCTAGGTTTTCCCTATGTTATTTTCCAAGAGTTTTATAATTTTGCATTTACATCTAGGTCTATGATCTATTTAGAGTTTATTTTTGTGAAGGGTATAAGGTTTGTCTTGATTCTTTTTGTTTTTGTTTTTTGAATGTGGATGTTCAAATGTTCCAGCACCATTTGTTGAAGAAACTATCTTTGCTCCATTTTATTACCTTTGTTCCTTTGTCAAAGACCACTTGACTTTCTTTATGTGGGTCTCTTTCTGAGTTCTCTATGATGTTCCTTTGACCTAGTTCTCTGGTCTTTTATCAATATCACACTATCTTTATTACAGTAGCATTGTACTAACTCTTGATGTTGGGTAGTGTCAGTCATACAAGTTTGGTCTTCTTCAGAATTATGTTGGCTATTCTGAGTCTTTTGCCTCTCCTTATAAATTTTAGAATCAATTTTTTCATAAACTGATGCACATAAACTATCCATATTCATATGGCTATTAATAAAATACTTGCTGTTATTTTGGTTAAGATTTAATTGAATATATAGATCAAGTTGTGAAGAATGGACATTCTGACAATATTGTGTCTTCTTGCCATGAACAGAGACTATCTCTCTGCTTATTTAGTTCTTATTTGTTTTCATTTATTAGAGTTGTGTAGTTCTCCTTACATCAATGAATGCCTTTAAAAAGTAAAATTTATACAATTATTAATTAATAAAATCTAGTATGTTAATGCAAGTACAGGATATCCTGCTTGAATTTCTAATTGTTTACTTCTATGCCGGTTTTATTCAAAAAGCTCATAATATGACTTTACAGGGCTGCATTTAAAAGATAATTCAGGAACATCTCTAGTTCTTTTAATTAGTCTCACCTTCCAATGACAAAATATCAAATGAATGGCAAGAGAAACATGGTCATGTGATGGTTGTTGCAGTAGAGGCAAAGAAGAATCTTTTAATTATTTGAAAGTTAAAAATGCAATAGTTTCAATGTAGTAGGACATTTCAAAATAGCTGCAGATTTAAGACCTTCAGGCAGCTCAGTCACTGAGAAACATTCTCCAAAAGATAAGCATTTTAAGGCTGACACTTTCAAATCTAAGATGATATTCAAATTGATATCAAACATATATTTCTCATACAATACACAAACTAGCTATTTATAGCATTGTTGTTGCTCTTTATTAAAACAACATAAAAAAGAAAGATACTTTCAGTTTCAGAAATGCAGATTAATAGTCACATAGCTCATATAAATAATCTCAGCTCATAAAGCATTCACTTATCATGCTATCTAATAAAGAGGGAGTATGCTAATTTTCCATCACTCCATCACAAAGATGGCTGAACCCACATCTGAGGCCAACTTCCCATAAAGAGTCTTAACAAGCAATCAGCAGGCTATACCCTCCCCTGCCCCTATAGGCCTTTACAGGAGACCTCAGGCCATGTCCCCCACCCAGCAGGGCTAGACAGGGAACCTCGGGCTGTGCACTTCCTATCCTGGTGCTGGGTTAAGGAACCTCAGGCTGCAACCCTCAACCCTGCGCAAGGCCGGGGGACCTCAGGCCATGCCCTCCCAGGTAGGGCTTGACAGGGGACCTCAGGCCACACCTCCTGCCCCAGCACCAGGCCAGGGGACCTGAGGCTTTGCCCTCCATACCTTGCAGGACTTGACAGGGGATCTCAGGCCATGTCCCCCACCTGGCGCAGCTTGATGGAGGACCTCAAGGCACGTCCTCTGCCTCAGTCTGAGCTGGGGGAACCTCAGGCCACACCCCTGTCTTGGGGCTGGGTCAGGGGACCTGAGGCTATGCCTCTCCCTGGCAGGGCTTGACAAAGGTGGGAATGGCCAGGTCTGGGTCTAGTCCAATGGGGGTGGGAGGAGGCCAGTTCTGGGTCTCATGTGATTTTAAGGTGCATCTGGGTGGGCGGGGACTTGACTCTGGGTCCCATGATGAGCCCCAGACTCTGACAGGACGAAGGTTTTCATATACATTTTACTAATTTTCTTTCATCTCTGACACTTCTATTATAGAGGAAGGACAAATAGCAATATTAAATTATTTCCTCCAATTAACCCCCTTTTAATGTGCACAAATTTTGTGCACCAGGTCACTAGTCTATATCATAAAAGGCTTGTGGTCGTGATGCCATACAGCATCACAACCAAACAACTGGTCACCAGGAGGTGCATGGAGCACCTCTTGCAGGCCGGGACTTGTGGCTCATGCAGCAAGGTGGAGCTCGCATGGGCTAGCAGGACTGGTGTGGAAGATTTGGGGCCCATGGCTCACACAGTGGAGTGGAGGCCCATGGATGACTTCATGATCAAACAACTGGTCACCAGAAGGTGCTCTCATGGGCCAGACTCGCAGCGAGACGGGGCTTACACAGGGCTGGTGGGTAGGGCCACGGGATGAAGAGGATGCAGTTAGGCAGCAGGGCCGTGCAGCAAAGAGGGTGTGGAGAATTGCCCCTGGGTGGACAGGGGGGGGGGGGCATGGTACAGGTCCTAGGTGGCGAGTGGCAGTGCTTCCACAACAGGGGGAGATGGAAGGGCTCACGCAGCCAGTGGTGGGGGGAGGCAGTGTGTGGGGGAAGGGTATGATCTGGGAGTGTCGCGGGTGCCAGCAGCATCCATGCAGCGTCTGAGACATCACAGGGCAGTGGATATGGCCCTGGTGGCATGCTAGGCTTAGGGGACCCTGCACACACCCAATTTAAGACCTCTAGTTTCCCAATAAAGAGAGCTTTCTCATAAACT
>PVJN01023061.1:0-31928 GCA_004026805.1 Lasiurus borealis
AGGGAGCAGGAGTGCAGGGGGCTTAGGGAAGGGAGGTGGACTCTGGCTCTGGCTCAGGGGTGTTTGCTATGCTCGTTAAAGGAGAGAACACGGAGGCATTTAAAATGAGGTGCCCTGCTGAAACCGGTGTGGCTCAGGGGATAGAGCGTCAGCCTGCAGACTGAAAGGTCCCAGGTTCGATTCCGGTCAAGGGCATGTACCTTGGTTGCGAGCACGTCCCCAGTGGGGGGCATGCAGGAGGCAGCTGATCGATATCTCTCTCTCATCGATGTTTCTAATTCTCTATCCCTCTCCCTTCCTCTCTGTAGAAAATCAATAAAATATATTTTAAAAACAAAATGAGGTGCCCTGCGACCTTCAAAATCACAAAGGTTTCCAGCGGATTGGAGACATTTTCCCGGCTAGAACCAGGAGGGAAAAGGGGAGGGGACCCCCCAAAAGATGAAGGTCATCGGGTCCAGATGGGTGCCGAGATGTGGGTGGTTTTACTGCTTTTCAGCGAGTGGGATTCGTCTCCCCGTTGCTCTCCTTTCCTGTCCCATCTGTGGCAGCTGCCACTGGACGGCGGCTTAGAATCTCAGCGAATCTAAGTCCCCAAAAAGGCCAGTCCTGTCCTCCCTCGACCATGAGGCCCTGGGACCAGGAGTGCTTAGAAGATCAAGCCAAAAACAGTGTGGCTCAGTGGATACTAAAACATCAGCCTGCGGACTGAAGGGTCCCAGGTTCGATTCCGGTCAAGGGCATATACCTTGGTTGCAGGCATATTCCCAATGGGGAGTGTGCAGGAGGCGGCTGATCGATGTTTCTCTCTCTCATCCATGTTTCTGGCTCTCTATCCCTCTCCCTTCCTCTCTGTAGAAAATCAATAATATATATTTATTTGTTTGTTTGTTTGTTTTTTAAAAAAAAAAAAGAGCACCCATCTGCTACCACGGACAACCTGGGGGGTCTGACCCTGGAGGCCAGAACGTACAGAACAGAATAAATGATTTCCAGCGCTTAACTAACCGCACCTGATGGGAGGGAATGGGAAAGGGTGGGTCCCAGGCCCGTGAAAGGGAGCTTGCCTAGAAAGAAGGGATCCCTGCTTCCTTACTAATGACAAAAGCATCCATGACAACCGTCCCTAATTGCAGAGACGTGGCCATTTTATAGGGCAAATTATGGCCACTTAAAGGCAGCCACAGGCGGGCAAGCCTAGCAGCTTAAGCTGAGGTCACTCGCGCCACCCGCACACCCGCCCTGCTCACCACAAACCGGCCGGACGGCCCGGCTACTCACCCAGGTCACCCTGACAGATGTCCGAGCGGGTGGCTCCGCCGGCGATAAACCGGGGGCTGGGGCACAACTCCTGCAGGCAATGGAGACAAAACCCAAGTAAGAAAATGCCCGGGGACCGTGGCAACAGGAGTCAAGAGGGCTTCGGGCCCGGCCGGCGTGGCTCAGTGGATAGAGTGTCGGCCTGCGGACTGAAAGGTTTCGGGTGCGATTCTGGTCAAGGGCATGGACCTTGGTGGCTGGCACATCCTAGTGGGAGTTGTGCAGGAGACAGCTGATCGATGTCTCTCTCTCATCGATGTGTCTAACTCTGTATCCCTCTCCCTTCCTCTCTGTAAAAAATCAATAAAAATATATTTAAAAAAATAAATAGATGGCTTCGGAGTCCCTGAAGTCAGACTTCACAGTAGCCTAGGATGGTGGTCGGCAAACCACGGCTCTAGAGCCACAGGTGGCTCTTTGGCCCCTGGAGTGTGGCTATTCCACAAAATACCCCGGCCTGGGTGAGTCTTATTTGAAGAAGTGGTATTAGAAGAAGTTTACGTTTAAAAAATGTGGCTCTCCAAGGAAATGTCAATCGTTGTCCTGTTGATGTTTGGCTCTGTGGACTCATGAGTTCGCTGACCGCTCCGAGGTCCTAGGAGACCACCTCTCATCCTCTCCTCCCCTGCCTAAGGCGTCCTCAGTCTCCTTCGAGGGTTCCTCCGCTCCACTCACCCCTAAGAATCCGGGAGCCCCTGGCCAGGCCTCTGCCCTCTGCAGGGACCCATTTCCCGAGGCAAGAGCCTGCCCGTGGCTTTGTCTCCTGTCTATGGAACGGGCTGAACCGGCCACTCCGTTACCCACGTCTCACTGCCCATGCGATCTAAGCCCATTCGACGTGTGGCCGAGGAGCCTACCGAATTCCACGAAAAAAATTTTTAAGTATTTTTTTATATATTTTATTGATTTTTTACAGAGAGGAAGAGAGAGGGATAGAGATTTAGAAACATCGATGAGAGAGAGACATAGATCAGCCGCCTCCTGCACGACCCCACTGGGGATGTGCCCGAGACCAAGGTACATGCCCTTGACCAGAATGGAACCTGGGACCTTTCAGTCTGCAGGCCGACGCTCTACCCACTGAGCCACACCGGTTTTGGCTCCATGAAAATTTTGAGCTCAGTTTAGAATACAGGGTGGTTTGCAGAGGCCAGACACCAGCTGGAGTGTGACCAGCAGAAGAGGTACGCGGGGTAGACGTGGGTGGAATGCTCACTCCACTGCGTGTTATTCTGAGCAGGTTTCAAAAGGCACCCCCTCCCCGACCCAGGGAAAAACAACCCGGGGACATCATGACTAATACGATATGAATCTTTCCGGGGCCACAGGGCCTCCCGGCTTTGTGAGGAGATGGCATCTCAGCCTAAGCCGGAAGAACCTTCCGGAAGTCTGCTCCCCAGGGCTAACTTTCTACTGGAGCTCGGATCGGAGACACCAAGCAGTTTGGCAGCCAAAGGGGCTGAGAAGAGGCCAGAAGGCTCCCACTTACACACACACACACACACACACACACACACACACACACACATATACTCACGCACACATGCACACACATGCACGCGTGCACATATACATGCATACACACATGTGCGTGCGCACACACGCACATGCACACACATATAAACACCCACACCACACACATACACACGCATTCACACACACATATATACATGCACACACATACACACACACTGGGACACGGCTGTTTTCCTTCCTGAATAACAACACATCTTGCCATTAGCCATGTTGATAATTACTCAGGTAAGGATCTCAGCACATGCCATAACACACATGACTCAAGCCTCTCTTGCTTCGGCCTCTGAGGAATGGGCTCGAGGGAAACACGGGCGCGGTGAGGGATCCGAGGCGGGAGGGCACTTCTCGCCGACAAGGCAGCGTGCACACCTGCTCCCAGTGTGTGGGACCGGCACCAGTGTCTCTGTCAGGACCCTCTGCTTCCTCCAACCCCAGCGCAAAGTCTGTCTGCAGTAACAAACCTACACCTGCCCCCCACCTTCCTCGCCTTCCCAGCAGTGCAGAGCCGAGGACTGACACACACAGAGGCCTAGCCCTGGCCGGTGTGGCTCAGTGAGTTGGGTGCCATCCTGTGCAGCGAAGGGTCGCCGGTTCGATTCCCAGTAGGGAGCAGCTAATGGATATTGCACTCTCACGTCAATGTTTCTCTCTTTCTCACCTTCTCCCTTCCACTCTCTCTAAAAATCAATAAACTATTCTTTAAAGAAAAACAAAAACAGAGGCCTAAAAATACTGTCTCTTGAAATGTAGCTGTGAACGCTTGAGACAAGAATATAAAACCACCGCAAAGGGGGAAACATGGTGATGGGGAAAAATGAAATAAAGAAACCCCCAGTTTAAAAAAGAAGAAGAAAGAACATAAAGCCATGATGCCCAACCTTGAATTTGCCAACATCCCAGAGGGAATGCCGTGTGTTTCAAGAGGGGAGGGCAGACGGACCTGGGAGAGCGGGAGAGAGGCAGGCGAAGGAGTTACCCTCAAAGGTAGAAACTGATGGGCAAAACCGGTCGACTTAAAACGAAGGGGTAGGAATAGCCCAGGCCGGTTTGGCTCAGTGGATAGAGCGTAGGCCTGTGGACTGAAAGGTCCCGGGTTCAATTCCGGTCAAGGGCATGTACCTTGGTTTCAGGCACATCCCCAGTAGGAGGTATGCAGGAGGCAGCTGATCGATGTTTCTAGCTTCTCTGTCCCTTCTCCCTTCCTCTCTGTAAAAAATCAATAAAAAATATATATTAAAAAAATAATAATTAAAAAAAAAATGAAGTGGTAGGAATAGGATGGGGCCACATCCACAGACTTATCTTCTCATCCTCCCTTGCCATCCAGCACCAAGAAAACGGGTCCCACCCTAACCAGTTTGGCTCAGTGGATAGAGCATTGGCCTTCGAACTGAAGGGTCCCAGGTTCGATTCTGGTCAAGGGCATGTACCTTGGTGGCAGGCACATTCCCGGTGGGGGGCGTGCAGGAGGCGGCTGACAAATGCTTCTCTCTCATCAATGTTTCTAACTCTCTATCCCTCTCCCTTCCTCTCTGTAAAAAATCAATAAAATATATTTTTAAAAAGAAAGAAAAGAAAAGAAAAGAAAAGAAAACGGGTCCCACGATCTGATTTTCCCATCATGCTCTAGAAGACACAGGCTCCCTGGCCCAGGAACACGGCGCAAACGCTGAATAGTCTCATTTCTCACAACCGCCCGCAGAGGGGGCTCCGACCCCGGAGGGTGAGTACATCCCGGGACAAGAGTCCTGGAGCGTAGGCCACAGACATTGGTTCTGGGAGGATGGCTCCCCAGTCTCCGCCTCTGAGTTGGGGTGATACTGGTGAGAGCACTCAGGAGGCCCCGAGTCCCAGCTGCGTTCACCGCCCCTCAGCCCCCACCTCTCCCCTCACCAGCCCTGAGGGAACAGTGGCCTGACCTGGAGCCACCCTTTCAGCGACGATGTCACCACTTCCCCCTCACCAAAGGCCACATCCCGCCTCGGCCTCTCCCACTGGGCACAGGCCCAGGGACAGGCATGATCCTCTGAGTTCCATCTCTAGCCCTCAGCCCAACCCTGGGAGATTAAGTGCCAGCGGGCCCAATCTGCAGATGAGCACACTGAGGCTCCCGGAGGTCACGTGTCCAGGACCACACAGGCGGAGCCAGGGTTCAAATCCGACTCCTCTGGTCCCAGCGCCTCCGCCTGCTCCTCCCTCCATGCTCACCCCCTCTGAGAAAAGATGGTTAAAGGGGAAGAGGTTCGGAAACAGGGGAGTTGGAATGGAGGATCCAGAGCCTCCACTACTTCTGACCTGAAGCCGACACCCTGCATCCTGCCCGTCTCCTTACCGGGGGCCGCTTCCAGACGATGCCTTGCGTCTGGGGGGAGCGGGGTCCCAGATCCTTGGAGCCCAAGGCGGACGGGCCCGCTGGGAACTCGGAGTCCTCAAAGAGCACCCCTGAGTCCAAGCACTGCTGCCGGAGCGTCTCGAAGTCCTGGCCCAAGTACGGCACGGCTTTCTGGTTGGAGCCAGGACGTGCGGCCGCCGCCCTCTGCCTAGATGTCTGGGCCGCAGGAGCTGCCATGGCCGTGGGTGGGGGTTGCGTGGGGAGGGAGGAAGGAGGGCAGGCCTGCTCCGTGCTCTCCGGGGCGGGCGGCCCCACAGGAGGGGAGCTATAAGGCAGAGGGAGGAGGTGGAGCTGGTCCCCGGGTCCCCGAGGCGCTGGGAGGGCAGTGAGTCACGCCAGGAGCAGACAGGTGCCCACGGCGGGTGCCCGGGAACGTGCCCGCCCTCCCTGCCTGCTTTCTCCTGGGATTGGGAGGCTGGGGGACTGCCAGCGCTCCTCCCCCCCGGGCCACTGACCAGGGAGAGGCCTGAGGATCTCAGCTGTCCCCCCTCTTTGCAGGGTCTGCGTGCCTCTCCCCCCGGGCTGAGCCGAGAAGCCATCTGACAGCTGGAGGCTGGGACTCCCAGACTTTGGAGCCGTGGTGCTGAGAAGGAGGGGGACGGGGTTCAGGGGGTAGTCTCCTTTCTTTCCGGGAAAGTGTGGCTCCATAGTTACCAGTGGGTGCACATATCAGAAAGGGGTGATTCGAGGAGCAGATCTGAGGGTGATACCGGGGACGTGGGCCCTCCCGCAGGAGGTGCTGGCCTCTGCGGCCGGGCGGCTCACCTTCCCACCCACCCCCGCTCCATCCCCTCCGGCGAGTGACTCCGCCTCCCTCCCCCTCTTCTCTCCTCTGCAAACCAGCAGATAATAGCAGGGCACACCCCACCCGGTGGTGAGGAGGAGGAGAAGGGAGGAGGAGACCGGGCGTGTCCTGGGCTCCGTAAGTGGGTGAGGAGGCTCAGAACACGTCAGCTGTCCTAGCCCCGGGCGCCAGGACCAGGCAGGAGGCCTGGAACCTCACATCAGTCCCTTTTCTCAGGGCTCCCGTCCCCCAGGCCTGGTCCACCCTAAGGACGTGGGCCACGACCCGTTGTGTGTGGCAAGCTGGTCCCCCAGCCCCAGCCAGTTTGGCTCAGTGGATGGAGCGCCAGTCTGCGGACTGAAGGGTCCCGGGTTCAATTCCGCTCAAGGGTACAGGCCGCAGTGGCGGGCTTCATCCCCAGAGTGGAGGGCATGCAGGAGGCAGCCAATCAGTGATTCTCTCTCACCATTGATGTTTCTGTCGCTCCCTCTCCCTTCCTCTCTGGAATCAATCAAAATATTAAAAAAATATAGAGAGAGAGCCGAAACCAGTTTGGCTCAATGGATAGAGCGTCGGCCTGGGGACTGAAAGGTCCCAGGTTTGATTCCCGTCAAGGGCATGTACCTTGGTTGCCGACACATCCCAGTAGGAGGTGTGCAGGAGGTGGCTATGGATGTTTCTCTCTCATTGATGTTTCTAACTCTCTATCCCTCTCCCTTCCTCTCTGTAAAAAATCAATAAAATATATTTTTAAAAAAAATAGAAAGGAAGAAAATGGCCCCCAGATCAATGAGTCCTAATCTCCGGAAGCTGTAAGGAATGCTTTGTTTGGAAAAGGAATCTTTGCAGATATGAGAAGTTAGGAGCCTTTAAATGCTGGGGAATCGGGGGAGGATTGGCGTGGGGAGGGAGATTTGAAGACAGATCAAAAGGCTAAAACCGAGACCACAGAGGCCGAGACTGGAGTGAGGTGGCCACAGGCCAAGGAAAGTCAAGGTCAGTGTGACCTTCAGAGGCTCAAGGACACGTCTGAAGGATGTGGTTGTGACCCTGGCCTCTCCGGGGACCCTGCCTCAGCACCACTTTCCCTGGTTCAGCGTCAGCCCCCAAGGTTTCAATGTCCCCCGAGCAAGGAAGACCTGGAATCGACCTGCACCCAAGGGCCCGAGTGTGCAGGGCAGACCATTCGGTCGCAGGGAGCCACACAGGGCTAGAGCCACGGGAAAGGGTATAGGAAAGCTGGCCTCAGCAGCCTCATGCCCCAGTCTTCCCGTTCCAGAATTCCAAGGAGAACGGGAGGAGCAGCCACGGAGCAGGGTATGTACGACAGGGGTCTCACGCATGGCCGGTGGGGAGAGAAAGCACTGGAAACCATCTGTAGCCCCTCGACATGGAACCGCTGTAACATGCCAACTCCACGGGATGGAAAGAGGGAGAGCACAAGCCACACAAAGACCTGTCCATCCCTCACACTCACCAGAACGTGGGAACCAGCCAAAGGCCACTGGTGGACGAACCGACAGGCAGATGTGGTGTGGCTATCGAGCGGAATAGTACGCAGCCATGAAAAGGAACAGAGTCCTGGCACGGGCAGCCCCCGGATGAACCCCGAAAACATCATGCTCAGTGAAGGAAGCATCACAGAAGGCCTCGCACTGTCTGGTCCCGGTTATAGGAAATATCCGGAACAGGCCAATCCATAGAAACACACCCAAAAAGGAAAGCAACACGCAAAGATCGGAATAGGGGTCCTTTCCATCTTGAAGAGGGAGAGATGGGGAGGGAGAGGAGCAGGGGCTGCTGGGAACCAGGACCGGCTGGAGGGAGCCCTGCTCCTCCCTGCGGCCAGGCCTGGAGGTTGCCTCTCAGATCAGCGGAGGTCCTAGCAGAGCTGACAGCGGGGGTTGGTCTGGTGGGTGGTCAGGAGTCTGTGTAATGGGATCAAAGCGGGGACAGTCCGGCTCCAGCAGCTGGTGGTCTCTGCTGCCCCCTAGAGCCCCGTGTGGTCCCAACAGGCCTGGTGGACTTCAAGTGAAGAGCTTGGTCTGTAGAGACACTTTTCCTGTTTTGCTCCTCAGAGGATGGTTTTTCTGAAAACACTGACACAGAATATTTTAACCACGTTTTTTATGACTAGGGCATTCTGAAAATTTCTCCTATTTCAACGAGACAGGGCGTGTCTTGGGCTTAGATGAGTGGGTGAGGAGTGCTCACAAGAGAAAAGGGATTGATTTGAGGTTCTGCTAGAACTTCAGCTGATCTGAGAGGCAACATCCAGGCATGGCCGCAGGGAGGGGCAGGGTCCAGGGACCATTTTCTTCCTTTCTATTTTTTTTTTTTTATTTTTATGGATTTCAGAGAGGAAGGGAGAAATGCATTTCTCAAGAAAAGCATTGCCCTACCAACTGGTGACCTTGAAGTAGCCCGCTGGCCCATGGAAGGCACCCCTCCCAGGACACACTGGGACTCTGTTTTGGGGGGGTTTCTGCATTCTTAGGTGTGTATATCTGCTATTTCTAGTTCCATGGCCCGCCCCCGGGGCAAAAAGTGAGGCCTTGTTAGGAACACTCTAGCTAAGGGTCGTGGAATAAACCCAACCAGTCAGATGCAGAATCTCCCCGGAAGGGGGACAGAGAAGAACTGACCCAAGCCCTAACCGGTGTGGCTCAATGGATAGAGTGTCGGCCTGTGGGCTGAAGGGTCCTGGGTTCGATTCCGATCAAGGGCAGGTACCTTGGTTGTGGCCATATCCCCAGTAGGGAGTGTGCAGGAGGTGGCGGATGGATGTTTCTCTCTCATTGATGTTTCTAACTCTATCCCTCTCTCCCTTCCTCTCTATAAAAAATTTAATAAAATATTTTAAAAAAAAGAACTATGGAGGGGGAGGCAATGGGATGATATGTACACATGTAATACATTAATAATAATAATAATAATAATAATAATGGACCCAAGAAATTTTGCCCGTAGCATTGTGAGCACATGTACTCACTTAAGACAAAAACAAAAACTATAAACAAATATTGAACATGGGCAAGTCTTCATCACTTTCACAGTGTGTGGGGTTAGCAGTTCCAAACTGCTTTCCGTGCATTCTTGGATTAAGCATAAATGGAGACATATAGTTAGACGTCATTACCCCTGCACCCACTTATCCAAGTGTCCTCACTCCCCTGTTCTTTCGTGACTCATTCACCGAGTCACGGGAGAACCAGCAGCGGGTAGAGCTGGTGCAGAGGGCATTTGAGAGACTAACTATTCCAGGCACCGAGCAGAGACCTTTAGGATTTCTGCGTTCCATGCAAAACTGGCGAATGCCATACAGGGTACTCACCCTGCCACCTTTTGGGGTCA
The DNA here is from genome assembly GCA_004026805.1 of Lasiurus borealis. Taxonomy (NCBI): domain Eukaryota; kingdom Metazoa; phylum Chordata; class Mammalia; order Chiroptera; family Vespertilionidae; genus Lasiurus; species Lasiurus borealis. The sequence continues at coordinate 9,387 of PVJN01023061.1, forward strand.
GGAGGTGGTTGTTTTTGATTGGTGTGGCTTCTGGCTTTGGTTTTAGTTTAGGTGTGTTGTGGGTTTTTTTAAATATATTTATTGATTATTTGACACAGAGGAAGGGAGAGGGATAGAGAATTAGAAACATCGATGAGAGAGAGACATATATCAGCCGCCTCTTGCAAACCCCCCACTGGGAATTGAGCCCACAACCTGGGCATGTGCCCTTGACCGGAATCAAACCTGGGACCCTTCAGTCCGCAGGCTGATGCTCTATCCACCGGTTTCGGCTGTTTGTTTTTTTACCTGAAAAAAAAGTTATTTGCATGTGTTCTAGACAAACATGTGCACACTGGCATGTAGCTCTGTAGAGTCTGGGCCCTGGGCAGCAGAGGACGACAAACCACAGGCACAGCCTGCCCTCGGGGTCCGAAATCTCTGTGCTCCCGTGGCCACGAGCCCCAGGGGCCTTGCTTTCCAAACACCCTTCTCCCCTGGGAGGAGCCAAGGCTCCCTGAAGAAGTGGCCTTTGAGGTCCATGTCCCTTTCCCGGCTGGGCAGCCGCAATACTGCCTTCTGCCAGGCGGTGGTGCCAACGCCACGCCAAGGAGGCCTTGGGAGCCGCTGACTGGGCGGGAGTGAAGTCACCCAGCATTGCTCAGGCCGGACACTGGGCCAGGGGCTCCCCGCCTGGTTTTGGCCACGCCCCCACCCAGCATCTCCGAAATCCTGACGGCCGCCCCCTCACTCCCCCGTGACACAGAATTCTTATGATTCCCAAAGTGCACTCCTAGTCACGTGCAGGAGGCCTCGAAGGCCATGAACTTGGTCTAAACAGGCTTCCAAAGAACATGGCCTCCATGAAAGAGAAAAAAATGAAAAATAAAGAAAGAATGAAAGGACCGGTGAAGTCCGGAGGAGGAAATCACTAAGCAATTGTTAAATAATAATAATCTGAAGCGATGGGGAAAAATAGCAAATAACATTTCAAAACATGTAGCAGAGAGCTGAAAGGCACCCATATGTCACTGTGTCTATGTGAACGAGACAGCCCCCCTTTTCCCCTCAAGTCCGCCTCACCAGGCCCCACCCTGGGGAGCCACCTGATTCTCCTGTAAAAGCAGACGGTGCACCCACCCCGCTCTGAACACCGACGTCAGAAACCATCAGGGCAGATGTCAAATCTGGGTTCTCAAACTCTCCATACAGGGAACCCCTGGGGCAGAACATGGAGCCCAGCAGCATCCTCCTTCCCCCAACCCCCACCCCTAGCCCGCCCATGTCAGTATCACGAACTTTGAAGTCACCAGGGGCTTGGCCTGGGGTAAGCTTTGTACCGGGGACCCCCCGGGTGTCAGGGACTGTGCCAGGATCACACGGTGAATAAGAAAGACACCGTCGGTTTTAGGAACTCCCAGGCCGCCAGGTCATGAGACACACGAATACCTCTACTTCCTGCTCATACCTGCTGAACCAGAAGCTACACAGGCCGGGCGAAGGCAGCGGTCGGCAAACTCACTAGTCACCAGAGCCAAACATCAACAGCACAACGATGGACCTTTCTTTGGAGAGCCACGTTTTTTAAACATAAACTTCTCACGCCACTTCTTCAAAATAGACTCGCACAAGCCATGGTATTTTGTGGAAGAGCCACACTCCAGGGACCAAAGAGCCACACGTGGCTCTCTAGCCACAGTTTGCCAACCACTAGGCTAAAGTTATTGCTCTAAAGATTACTTATAGCAGTGGTTCTCAACCTGTGGGTCCCGACCCCTTTGGGGGTCGAACGACCCTGTCACAGGGGTCGCCTAAGACCATCAGAAAATGCAGATATTTACATCACGATGCATCACAGTAGTAACATTTCATGGTTGGGGGTCACCACCACATGAGGAACTGTATGCAAGGGTCGAGGCCTTAGGAAGGTTGAGAACCACTGTCTTATCGGCTTTTCTATTTATCTCCAACGGCACCTCCCAGGCTGTAAGTCAGAGAGCACTTAAGTCTTGATATGACTCGAATTTTTTAAATTCTTTTAGTTAATCCGCACCCAAGGATATTTTTCCATTGATTTTAGACAGAGTGGAAGGGAGGGGGAGAGACAGAGAGAGAGAAACATCCTTGTGAGAGAGACACATCCTGGAGGGGATCGAGCCTGGAACCGAGGCCCGGGCCCTCAGGACGGGAATCGAACCCGGGACCTTTCAATCCTCAGGCTGATGCTCTATCCACTGAGACAACCGGGCCAGGGAGTGACTTGCATTTCTGATCAGAGCCTGCACTGTGGGGGTGGAATCTCCCCAGACACACCCTTCTGAGTGTGAGTCAGGAAGCCAGGGCCTCCCCCACCTCACTCCCCAAGAGCAGTGATGGGCCCATAGCTCAGTCAGCACCCAGCAGAGGCTGGGCACAGCCCGAGCAGCAGGCGTGGGGATGGCCCCACTGTGTGAGCCTGAGACCCGGCACTGGCTCGCTGGGGCCCGGGCTGGCCTCTCCTGGCCTCTCAGTGTCAGCAGAGAGAGAAGAGGGGGTGCCCTGCCCTCCTGGTCACCTGGGCCTGGACCTCTGTGGTTCCCATTCGCTGGGAGAGCGGAAGGGGCTCCAGGCCTGAGTCAGCCCCCGGCTATGCAGCCACATCCCTGTCGGTTGACTCAGGCCCAGGCTCGGCTCTGAGGCCCCTCCCACGTCACCCTCCCTGCTGCAGGCCCCCTGGGTCTCTGAGATCTCTCAGCTGCTGGGCGGGCGGGGCCTCTCTCTGGCAGGAAGGAGCCGTGGTACCACTGACAGGTGACAGCTGAGTGGGGAGGAGGGCGGGCAGAGAGGGCGGAGTTAACTGGCTTGTTCTGGAGGGACTGATGCAGAGGAACATCTTTTCAGGCTTTAAATCCCACGATGCCCTCTCATCATTGATGTTTCTCTCTCTCCCTCTCCCTTCCTCTCTGAAACCAATAAAAATATTTTTTAAGCTGAAACCGGTTTGGCTCAATGGATAGAGTGTCAGCCTGTGGACTAAAAGGTCCCAGGTTTGATTCCGGTCAAGGGTATGTATCTTGGTTGTGGGCACATCCCCAGTAGAGGGCGTGCAGGAGGCGGCTGATGGATGTCTCTCTCTCATCGATATTTCTAACTCTCTATCCCTCTCCCTTCCTCTCTGTAAAAAATCAATAAGATACATTATATATATATACATATGTATGTATATATATATATTTTTTTTAATAAAAAAATTACAACCCATAAGAAAATACCCTTGGGTAGGATTAGCAACAACAGTAACACAATCCTGTGGAGACTCACGTGATGAGAAAGCATCCTGACAGCGGCCTGGGTACCACTTGGCATCTGCCTGGAAGCCCAACTCCATGTTGTAAAAACACATTCACGTCCCGGGAGGCGTCTCCTCTGTGCGCACTGAGAAGAGCAGAGAGAACAAGAGAGAAAATCAAAACCAACCCCTCAGCCATGGAATACCCGGCTGCTCGGCCGCATTCCCAGGGCCCTGTCACCAGACACTGGAGGCAGAGGTCAGGCCAGGCAGGATGGAGACGGGAAAAGCCCCCAGCAACGCACACAAAGGGACAGGCAGAGACAGGGGAGTTGGTGACCGAGACCGAAAGAGGACAGCAGGAACGGGGGGGGGAGAAAGTGGGAGGAGAGGGGTGTCGGGGAGCAGAGGGAAGAAGGGACTTTCAGGGCGCCACAGAGGCCCAAGGCCAGAGCCGGGCACCCTGCTGGGCCGGGAGGGGGCGGCCAGGGGCCATCAGGGAGGCGGCCGCTGTCGTGGGCAGCGTGCTGATGAGCGAGGGCTGCAAACCCGGTCCGCCCCCCTCGCTCTGCCAACCGCAACCGCGTTGCCCTGGATCCAGGGCAGAGGCGCCCAACGCAGCCCAGTGCTATGACTCCAACTCCCCGCCCCCTGCTGGCTGGGCCTGGAATTGCAACTCTCCTGCCCTCTGGCCGGTGAAGGTGGGAAAAAATGACAAGACTCCTCTCCGGAGTGTCTGTGAGGCTGCAATGACTCACACGTGCAGAACATTCCAGGCCCCAGGAAGCACCGGCCAACGCCAGTCAGACTGCCGGAGCCTTGCCGGGCCAGCCGGCGGCTCCCTAGCCGAGAGTCAACCCGTGAACCAGGAGGTCACGGGATCCGCGCCTGATGGGAGCCCCTTCCCAGCTTGCAAGCCGGGTCCCTGGCAGGTGGGACGTGCGGGAGGCAGCCCATCGATGTCTCTCTCTCTCAGTCTCTCTCTTTCTCTCTCTCTCTCAAATCAATAAAAATGTTTTTAGCCCTCACCAGTTTGGCTCCATGGATGAGCGCCCTCCCAGAGACGGTGTTGGGTGCCACTTCGGCCACTGGGCCCGGGAGTGGGGGGATGGGAACGCCCTGAGCCCTGCCCAGCTGGGCAAGAAGGGGTCCGGGGGCCCAGAAACTGCCCGGGCTTTTGGAAGCCTGCTTTCTGGCGTTTTCCTCCCTCCTCCTCCTCCTTTTATTAGTTATACAACTTAATAAAAGGAAGATAAATGATCCAATAAATAAAATGGCAACAGACTTAAATAGAACCTTTTTGAAAGACAACAGAAGAAAGGCCAAGAAAGACATAAAAACATGCTCAGAGTCACTAATTATCCCAGAGATGCAAATCAAAACGACAATGCAATACCATCTCACACCTGTTGGAATGACCCAACACCGTCTCTGGGAGGGCGCTCACTCACAGGGCCAAACTGATGAGGGCTAAAAACGTTCTTATTGATGAGAGAGAGAGAGAGAGAGAGAGAGACATTGATGGGCTGCCTCTTGCACTCCCCGCCTGCCAGGGATCCAGCCTGCAAACTGGGAATGGGCTCCCCTCAGGAATGGATCCCGTGACCTCCTCCTCCTCTTCCTCCTCCCCCTCCTCCTCCTCCTCCTCCTCCTCGCAGGGCCTCCCATCCTTTCCAACCCCAGGGACCGCTCATCCCATCTCCCCCTCAGCCTCCCTCGAGCAGCAGGCCTCCCAGCCCACCCACACCCAGAGCTACAGTCGCCAGAGCCGCTCCCAACAGGGGAGACCTCGAAAACAAAGCCACTTGTTGTGACAGCGTGGGGGCCCCATTCTCTCCGGGCCCTCTGACTTCGGATCTCAGACCTGCAGAGAGGGAAGGAAGGGATGGCTGGGCCTCAGCCTCCGCCCCTGCCATCCCTTCGCCCTCCTTGCTCTGCCACCCTTTAGCGGCCTCTGTTTCCCCGTCTCTACAATGGGAGAGCAGCCTCACCCCTCACCCCTGCCTGAAGACGGTGCCAGTGACCGCTCCCACCAGCCAGGCCCAGGGCAGAGGGTGGCCTAGCTGGCTTATTTTCTCTCTTCTTCTCAGTTGGAGGAAATAATCTAAAGGAAAAGAAGACAACACACACACACACACACACACACACACACACATGCTCAAGGCTGGCCCACGCCCAGGCAGCTGGGGTGATCCCCGCTGCTTCTGACTCACCCCTGCCCTCAGGGCCGGGACTCACCCTGGAAGTTGAGGGGGGGGGAAGGGTGAGGCCTCGGAGAGAGTGTGTCTGCGCCGGGTGTTCCCCGAGCCGCCCTGTCTGCTCAGAGACGGGAGATGCCTTCGCGGGTGGTGGGCTGGCGCTGGGTGAGGGGCTTGGAAACACTGGACATGCACGCTCTGCAGGTGCACGGATCGGGAGTGGCCCGTGCGGGGCGGCCATCATTGCCTGCAGCTGCAGGGAAATCTGAGCTGCTCAAGAGGGCTCCGGGCCTGTGTACACTGAGGCCCTGGAAAGAAAGCGGGTGGATTCGCTGCCGATCCGGGCCGCAGGGCAGAGGGGGCCGCAGGGCAGAGGGGGCTGCGGGCTGCGGGGAGGCTGTCCAGGGTGAGCCCGGAGCCTCTTCCGCCCGGGCTGCTGGCGGTTCTGATTTGGTGGCCGCCACAGGGCTGGTCTGCCCGGGCTTTGTGGCTTTGAGGCCTGGGGAGGGAAGCCCGGCCACCTGCCTGCAGGAGGTGCCTCCCCCGGGGATGAGGGTCTTCAGGGGCCAGGCAGGCCTCTGAGTGTCCCCCGCTGCTCGGCCACACTGGGCCGGTGACCAGCTGGCACCCAAGCACCCAGAATGCAGAGGAGCCCAAATGAAGCCAATTAGCAGCTTCCGGGGAGGGCTGTCTCTCTCCTCTGCCCGAGACTGTGATGGTTTCATCAAACCTTGTCCCCGGAAGGAAGCCTCGGAGCAAGGAGCGAATGAATGCCTGTGTCCCCGTGTCTCCCAAGGGTGCGGAGTGAGAGCCCGGTGGCCGGCAGAGGTAGCGCCCTTCGGGCAGCGTGCCCAGCCCTAGCCGAGGCTGGAGGCTGGCAGATAAAAACACAGCCAGGCTTGGAGAAAGACGCTTACAACAGGAAGAATGCGCCAGGCTGTGGATGCAAGAGACTTTTTATGAGTCTATTTGAGCCCAAACTGACGAGGTGTGCCGGGGAGCCAGCTGTGGATGGTGACAGTTTGGCAGCTTGTTTTGTGCCTTTGGAACTGAGTGCGGAAGATGGCACGAAGGTGGGAGGAAGCAAGCAGATGACGTGCCTTCTTAAGGGTGGTGACGCCTTCTCCAGTGTAACTCAGCGGTGTCAGCCACGATGCACAGGAAGAATGGGCAGGATGGGCTCAAAACCCTTTCACTAAAGAAGCTGTAGGCCCTGGCCAGTGTGGCTCAGTGGATAGAGTGTTGGCCTGCAGACTGAAGGGTCCCAGGTTCAATTCCTGCCAAGGACATATGTCTGGGTTTCGGTCAGGATCTCCAGTGGGTGGTGCACTGGAGGCATCCAGTCAATGATTCTCTCTCATCATTGATGTTTCTATCTCTCTCTCCCTCTCCCTTCCTCTCTGAAATCATTAAAAATATATACTAAAAAAAACAAAAAAGAAGTTTTAGGCCTGGGATCTTTCAGTCCGCAGGCTGACACTCTATCCACTGAGCCTAACTGGTTTGGGCTAAATTTAATTTTGAAAGTAGTCTTAAAAGGGTAAATAAAGACTCTCATACAAATTTAAAATGAGCACATCGAAGAGTTTTTTAACTCATTAATGCAGTGATTCTCAACCTTTCTAATGCCGCGACCCTTTAATACAGTTCCTCATGTTGTGGTGACCCCCAACCATAAAATCATACTGTTATGAGTCATAATGTAAATATCTGTGTTTTTTCCGATGGTCTTAGGCGACCCTGCTAGCAATTCTCAACCTGCTGTAGAGCCTAAGACCATCGCAAAACACAGATATTTACATTACAATTTATAACAGTAGCAAAATTAGTTATGAAGTAGCAACAAAAATAATTTTATGGTTGGGAGTCACCACAACATGAGGAACTATATTAAAGGGTCTCGGCATTAGAAAGGTTGAGAACCACTGCATTAACGGATGAGTGAACCAGTAGGAGCGTTTTTTAAAAATTTCGATTCAAAGGAGAATCTGAAAACATAGCCAAGTAGGAATGCAGAGGAAATGTGTTAATAGATGCAAAACAGAGAGAGGCTGTTACACTTGCATCAGACAAGGTCCATTTGTATCTATGTAGAAAAGACTTTGTATCTATGGGGAAAAAATACTGACTCACATCTTGAGCCATCCTTCAAGATCAACTTAAATGCCACTTTCTCCACAGAGCAGGATCTGGGCCTCCTTCCTCGGGCTAAAAGATCATTTTCCAAAAAAAAAAGTAAAATTATGACTCTCCTGGAGGCATAAGAGAAATGCATCTTAAAGATTTTATTGGCCACATTAATTAAATGAGTCAATAAAGCAGAGGTGATAGCTGGTCCAAAGGAGAGATCAAAGAAGCACACCTGGCCGAAACCGGATTGGCTCAGTGGATAGAGCGTCGGCCTGTGGACTGAAAGGTCCTAGATTTGATTCCCGTCAAGGGCATGTATCCTGGATGCGGGCACATCCCCAGTGGGGGGCGTGCAGGAGGCGGCTGATCGATGTCTCTCTCTCTCATCAATGTTTCTAACTATCTCTCTCCCTTCCTCTCTATAAAAAATCAATAAAATATATTTAAAAAAAGAAAAAGAAAAAGAAGAAGAAGCACATCTTTTTTTTATTATGTTTTACAGAGAAGAAGGGAGTGGGTAGAGAGCTAGAAACATCAATCAGCTGCCTCCTGCACATCCCCCGCTGGGGATGTGCCCGAAACCAAGGTACATGCCCTTAACCGGAATCGAACCTGGGACCTTTCAGTCTACAGGCTGACGCTCTATCCACTGAGCCAAATGGTTTCGGCAAAGCACATCTTTTGAGAAGCAAAGACTATTGAGCTGAAGGTGTGAACGGGCTCACCTGCTTTCTCCAGTGGACCAAGGAGGCCCTCCACTGGACAGAATTAATTTGCATAATCAATAGAAAACTGTTTTTGCATTGCTATGGTCACCGACAGGTTAGGGTTGTAAACTAATTCAACAATGAAAGGCTGGAATCAGATCATCTCAGCACGCTGACATTTATGGGGGGCTGTCCCCGGCATTATGAGATGTTTAGCACCATGCCTGGCTTCTACCTGCTCCAGGCCACTGGCGTTCCACAGGATGACAACAAAAAGTGCCTCCGGACACTGCGAATGTCCTCCGGGGTTGAGTACAGAGGCGACATTTGCCTCCAGTTAAAAACCACTGATCTAAACAATGCATAGTTTTCCGAGGAGGAGACGCTAATTCTTCCATGTTAGGGAAAGAGGAGAAGGATACACCCTTCGGCACACATCCCTGTCTCTCGTGTACGAGCTGAGAGTCTCGCGGTGCTGTAACGGGAACCCAAGTTCTGCTGCCACGAAAATCAAACTCTCGAGACAGGTGCTGATGGAGAAGGAAAGAGGTTTACACAAGTGCTGGCACCTGGAGAGGACCGTGCCCATCTCGAGATCTCAGAGCGGGCAGAGGTTTTGGGAGGAGGCAGAGGGAGAGCAGAACAAAGAAGTCGCATCTCCAGCCATCCTTCAAGATCAACTTAAATGCCTTAAAAGGGAGGGGGGTGAAGCCTTCTCTACGTGCAGGGTAGCACACTCTATTCCAGCAAGGATCTCAAAAATGGCCAAGCAATGGTTTGGGGTGCCTCATTCTGGTCTCCGTCATCCCGGTCCTATGTCATCCCGGTTCTATAGCCAAAGGTCAGCAAAGCTGCTGGAACTGGGATGGCTAATGGTCACAGTGACCAGGTAGATTCCTATACAAACACGCTGTGTGTCCACAAGCCAGATGGTAGTCAGGATCAGCACGTACAGGAACAGAAGAATGTTGGGATGGGTGACAATTCCCCACCATTCCAGTATCTACACAACAGAATGGTCACAGCGGCCCGACCGCAGACACTGTTCTAACTACTCTACCCTTATTGACCCAGTTTCCCCAGTTAAATGTCAGTTCCAGATCCAAAGAATCTTTTATTTTATTGCTTAAAAATATCTTTTTATTGATGTCAGAGAGGAAGGGAGAGGAAGAAAGAGATAGAAACATCAATAATGAGAATCATCGATGGGCTGCCTCCTGCACGCCCCCTATTGGGGATCAAACCCTCAACTTAGGCTTGGGTCCTTGACTGGAATCAGGCCTGGGACCCTTCAGTCTGCAGGCTGACCCCCCATCCACTGAGCAAAACCAGCCGAGGGTAGGGGAGCGAGGAAGGGTCTTTCAGTGTAAGCACACTCCCATGCAGGACCGGCGCATCGCCTTGAGGGGTTCAGAGCCCCCCCAGCTTGTGCTGCGTTGGCATGTGAATTACTGTGACCTGAAGGCAATGAAGTCCTGGGACACTTTTGCCTCTCCCTTAAGGAATTTAAGCTACGCCCTAGCTGGTTTGGCCCAGTGATCAGAGCATTAGCCCGAGGGCTGAAGGGTCCTGGGTTTGATTCCAGTCAAGGGCATATGTCCTGGCGGGCTAGCTTCCTGGTGTGAGGAGTGTAGGAGGCAGCTGACCAGTGATTCTCTCTCATCACTGATGTTTCTATCTCTGAAATCAATAAAAAAAATATATTTTTTAAAAAGATGAAAAAAAGCCCTGGCAGGTTTTGCTCAGTGGATAGAGCGTTGGCCTGTAGACTTAAGGGTTCCAGGTTCGATTCCGGTCAAGGGCACATGCCCAGGTTGCAGGTTCGACCCCAGGAGGGAGCTTGCAGGAGGCAGCCAATCAATGATACTCTCTCTCATTGATGTTTCTATCTCTTTCTCCCTCTTGCTTCCTCTCTAAAATAATTTTTAAAAATATATATTTTTTAAAAAGATGGGGGAAAAAAAGGAATGTAAGCTATCCAGGGGCCTTGACCTAATGGAAGATTATCTGAGAAACCCTTTTTGACCTTCCCCTGGGGCAGAGCAAACTACTAATTACTCGCCTCTGCTCTTCCAGACTGTCCCCCTCCCTTCTAAAGCCCTATGTCATCAGGCCATGGATACCTCAGTTTCCCTGTCCGCCCCTGGCCCTGTCATGTATGTATGTATGTATGTATGTGGGGAAGGGGAGAGTGGTTCCCAATGCATGTATGTGATGAAACTAGGCTATTTCTCTTGCTAATCCTGTCAATTTAATTATTATCCCAGAGGAAGAATAGAAAAAGGTAGAGGAAACTTTCTCCTTCTTCCTTCCCACACACACTTACACAAACAAACTACTACTGGTATTTCTTCGAAATTCAAATGTAACTGGGAAAATGTATTTTTTTTAATAAAAAATATATTGTATTGATTTTTTTAGAGAGGAAGGGAGAGGGATAGAGAGTTAGAATCAACGAGAGACATCGATCAGCTGCCTCCTGCACGACTCCTACTGGAGATGTGCCCGCAACTAAGGTACATGCCCTTGACCAGAATCGAACCTGGGACCTTTCAGTCTGCAGGCCGACACTCTATACACTGGGCCACAATGGTAAGGGCAGAATATATTTTTTTATTCACCAAATCGGCCATCCCTGTGACCACACAGCCGGCCGGCCAGCAGCAGGCTAGCCCCTGAGGCTCCCGCCTGCCTGGCGTAGGTCCGGCTCTGCCCGTGACCAGCACCAGTGGTTCTCAACCTTCCTAAGGCCGCGACCCTTGCATACAGTCCCTCATGTGGTGGTGACCCCCAACCATGAAATTTTGCTACTGTTACGCATTGTGATGTGAATATCTGCATTTTCTGATGGTCTTAGATGACCCCTGTGAAAGGGTCGCCCCAGGTTGAGAACCGCTGCCTGGAACAAAGCCCCGGGCCCACTCCGCTGCTTGGGCTGCATCTGTAAAATGGGTGCAAACGCAGCAGGACCTCTCTCTCCCCCGAAGCGGCAGGGAGGGTTTAAGGGGGTTCCCTTAGGCATATCGCCCCCAGAACAGTGAGCCGCACCAAGTTGGGGCCCAACCGATGGCAGCCAGCGCCTCCTCCCCGACCTCACTTCCCCGATCCACCGACTCCTGGGTGCTTCCTGGAGAGTCACCCGCTCTCCCTCCCAGCCTCGGGTTGTCCGCTTTCCTCCCAGGAAGGAGGGAAGGGCCGGCCGGGCCGGGCCGGGGTGGGGTGTGCGTCCTGCTGCGGCCCGACCTTTTCCGCCCGGAGCCCCGCGTCCGGCGGCTGCGCTTCCCCGGGCGTCCGCAGGCGGCAGCACCGCGCGGCCCCGCCGGCCCCGCCGGCAACCAGCACCGAGCGGCCCCGCCGGGGGCCAAGCCACACCCCGCGGGCGGGCGGGGCGCAGCGCTTCGCGGTGAATCATCGCGGCCGCCGCAGTCCCGCTGCCCCACTCCGGCCCGGCCGCGCCCCAGCCGCGCGCAGCAGCGACCCCCCGCTCCGCAGCCCGATCGCGCGCCGCGGACACCATGGCGGGCATCGCGGCCAAGCTGGCCCGGGACCGCGAGGCGGCCGAGGGGCTGGGCTCGCACGAGCGGGCCGTCAAGTACCTCAACCAGGACTACGAGGCGCTGCGGGCCGAGTGCCTGGAGGCCGGGGCGCTGTTCCAGGACCCCTCCTTCCCCGCCGTCCCCGCCGCGCTGGGCTTCAAGGAGCTGGGGCCGCACTCCAGCAAGACGCGGGGCATCGTGTGGAAGCGGCCCCCGGTAGGTGCCCGGGACCCGGGGTGGAGGGTGGGGGTGGAGGGGTGCGGAGCGGAGAGCGAGCCTGCACCGCCCGGAGCCACCGCCCGCAGCCCGGCACCCTCCGATCGCGCGCATCCCCGGTGCAGGCGCGGGACGCGGCCCCTCCAGCTCCACGCCTTGGGGGACACTGCTCTCCGATTCCCACTAGCAGGCCCGCCAGGGACCCCTCCAGACACTGGGCTGGCGGAGGGGACCTGGGACAACTTTTCCGGGACCCCGTGGGCAGACGGTAGGGGGTGGGGCGGAGGGTCCGGGCGGGAGACAACTTCGGGGAAAGTCAGTCTGTGTCCGGCCGGGAGGGGGAGGCCCCCGTCCGCTGTGACTAAGGGCTGCCTCATGCGGTCCCGGCTGCGTTTAGCCAGAGTTTCTTGTTTGTTTGAACAAATGCAAGCGGAGAGGACCTGCCCGGCCATTCATGCCGGTGGCGTGGTAAACAAGGACAGGACAGGCCGCCAAGAACCGGAATCCTCTGGCCCAGAATGCTCCCGGCAACCTCGGGGTCCCTCCCAGCCCCTCAGTTTGCTCCCCAGTGTCCCGTCCTCTGCTTGGCCGGCCTAGGGACAGCTGGCTCCCTAATCTAGCTTCGATCACTTCCCAGGGACTCCCTGCTGCCTCTAACCCGCTATGGGACCCACCTTAGCACAGCTTCCTGCGAAACCCAACCTCTACATTCCTGTTGGGGGACCAGCATCCCTGTCTTGTCTCCTCCACTCCTCTGAGCCTCCTCCCTCTCCCTCAGGGCCCCCTCTCACCTTCTCTGTGACCCCAGACCCTGCCCGGGGCAGCCAGCATGTAGGAAGTGCCCTAGGCCAGGACCTGAGCACCTGAGTTACTTCCTTAGTGTAACCTGCTCAGGGACCCGGCCTGAGACCCACAACCTCTTTGCCTCCATTTCTTCCTCTAAGAGACGCGGCGAGGCCTGCACACTTTTCAGGTCCAGGGTCTCCGAGGTCCCGTTCCCTTCCGCCTTCCCACCGGCCAGGGTGGCTCTTCTCGGGGGGTTTTCTCGAGTCCAGCTCACTCCGATTCTTTGGGAGGCCCTCACATGTCCCCTCCCCAAAGTCCTCTCCCCTGACCACGCTTTGCAGCCTCCACCCCAGCATTTTATTCTTTATCACAAACCCTGCTCACTTCCTTCCTGGCATTCTTGCCGTTTATAAATACAATTACCTATATTCGCCCTGTCTACTGCAGGGAACCCCACGCGTGATAGTCATCAATATATCCTCCCTGTGGAGCAGGGTCACTTCCCTCCCATGGAATGCATGCATTCATTCATTCATTCACTCACTCCTTCGGCCAATATTTACTGAGAGCCTATTAAACGCCAGGCACTGTCTTAAAAGCTTGGGATCCACCTGAGAACAAGAAGACAGTGACGCTTTGTGGCTGAGTGCATGCATGAATGAATGAATGAATGCAGGAATGTAAGAAGCCGCAAATGAAGTGATGGTTGTGAGAGTGATAAGCAAGAGACTGCATTCACTGTGCATGGGGCAGCACTAGACAGTTTGCACACCCGTTTACTTATCCTTTCCTTCACCCAGGAAGCATGTGCTGAACACAGCCTATATCCCGGGCCCAGTGCAGACAGCGTCTACACTAAATTATTAATAACTCTGTATGTCAACAGTCTGCCCTGCCTCCCCATGGGGCATGTGGTTCCACTAGGGGCCAGTGCGGGAATGGCTGGAAATGCCCGTGGTTCTCCCAGACGGGGAGTCAGATCCGGGGCCACTGGTGGTGGGGCCGGCTGTGCACTCACGTCCCAGGGCAGAGTGGCTGGCATGTTCCCATCCAGGGGGCGGAGCGGAGGAGACTTGGAAAGGATTAAGCGTTTGCTCAAGTAGGTGTTGGGGTGAAGCCAGGCCTGTGCCCAGCCTGGGGGTGAGTGCAGCCCACAGCCCACAGTGGCTCGCTCTGCCGCTGTCCTGTGGGGGCCGGGGTCAGGCCGGGGAAACAGACCTGTGTCCCTCCGACTGGGGCCTGGGCAAGTCATTGGTGACTTAGGTGGGACAGACTTCCAGCCGGGCAGACACAGCCTGTAGGGGGCGCCAGAGTGAGCGCCGGGAACCAAGGAGGGGTCTCCTCCTGGCAGAGGGGTGCTTGTTCGAAGTGGGAAGGAGAGTGGGGCCTGGGTTCGAGAGGCTGTTGTTCTAGATGAGAGAACTGGACTGGGTTATGGGTTGAGTCCCCAGGAGCTCAGCCTCAAATCTACATCGCCATCCTCCAAGTTCAGTGATTGCCATCAGCTTCCTCAGTAATAATAATAATAATAAAATAATAAGGAATGTTCACAGTGTTTACCAGGATACTATGTTACACTAATTACTATGTTATTCAAGGACCTGCTGTACTTTGGTGGCTCCTGATCTGTATCAGATTATAACCAATAGCCGTTTGCTTCTTGAATATTCTGTTTGCAACTAATTAATTATAATTAGTCGTCTTATATTGATACCTGTTTAAAAAGTGGTGCTGTAGGCTTATCTTTAATCCACAGTGTAAAAGCTGCGCTGTTAGTTACCTCATCTAACTCTCACAACAGCCCTAATTAAGTGGTAGGTACGCCTGTGATGCCCATTTTGCAGATGAGGAAACCGAGGCTGAAGGAGAAGTACCTGGCCCGGTCCTAGAACCCATATAAGAAGTGGCCGAGCCAAGGCTCAAACCCACGGCGTCTGAGTCCAAGCCCCAGCCCCAGCCCCTTTTCTCGGACCATTACGCCCCCCATTTCACTGCCTAACCTCCGAGCTGCGAGCACGGTTCGGTTTTAGGAAGGAGCTTTCAGCGCCGCTCTGAACTCTGCCTCCCTTGGAGAGGCCGATGATGATGCGGGCGAGTTGCAGAAGCAGCGTGGAAAAACCCTCCTGGCGTCAGAATTTGGCGCTCGCAGCATTATCAATCCGAGGCTTGGGCTCCGGGCCCTTCCATCCGCTGCCTAAGTGCTGGCTGGCAGGCCTCGGGCAAAGCTGGCCTCGTTTTCGCACGGTCCCTGTCATCTGCCCAACAGACGCCCTGCGCGGGGAAGGGACAATGCGGAGGAACGAGGGGGATGTGCTGGGCTGGGCACGGTGGCTCCGGGATGGACGGGCCGGATGCGGGTCTCACCCAGGAAGCACTGCCAGCCAGAGAGGGGCTCGACGAGGGTGTGGGGTGGAGCCCCGACCAGGTGGCCCGGGCTGGGTGGAGAAGCCCAGATAGATGCCCCCACTTCCTCTGTGGCTTTGGGTGGGGCCCTGCGGAATCAGGAAGCGGGCAGCATGGCCCAAGGTGGGGCGATCCCGAGGCTGTCACAGCCTGAGGGGTCTGTGGCTGATTGATTAGCGCTGTAGGGGAGCGGGGAGCATGCATTTCGCCCCCAGGAAGGTCACCTCTGGCCCCGTGCTGCTGGTAACTGGCGGGCGTGTCACCTTAGACAAGGTCACCTCTGACACCTGCTCACCCCCTCAGCCTGCGTCCTCTCCGGGACAGGGGGACGTTCCCCATCCTGTGTTCCGAGAGGACCTCGGGGGTGGGCACACAGCCGGCTCACAATACAGGGGTGCTCCAGGCACCACGGCCCCAAGGACTGGTCCGGAAAGCTAGACACATTTTGGCGGCCTCCACATGTGTGTGCGTGTGTGTGCGTGTGTGTGTGTGTGTGTGTGTGTGTGTGCTAGGAACACAGAGGGACGCCCATCGGCACCACTGGACAGAGCCCAGCTGGACCCCGAATTGCAGAGTAGAAATATTCTGGGACTCGGAATCCAAGGGAAGAGTAGGAAGGAGGGCTTCCTGGAGGAGGTGGCGAAGAGTCTGGAAAAGTGGTCCGATGTGGAAAAGGGGAGAAGAGGATGGGAAGGGAGGAATTCCACGCAAGTGAGAGGACTGAGGTGCAGGGTCAGAGGAGAGGGGCTCCCAAGGCGGGTTAGGCAGCTCCCACCTGCGGGCGTGTGGGTGGGCCCACTGGCCTGCCGAGGAGGCTGCTGTGTGGCCCTTGGCAGTTTGGAGCTTTGGGCAGTGACTCCCCTTCTCAGTTGGGGGAGGGTCTCCCACCACCCCTCGGGCCCCATGAAGGGGGGTCAGAAGAGGACCCCGTGGCAGTCTGACTGTGGCCACGGGGAGAAGGGGTGCAACGCGCCGGCTGGGAACTGAGGCCTCCGAGCCGCAGAAGCGGGGGGCCTGGTGGGCTGATGGCACTTTGTGGGTCTCGCCCCCAGGAGATCTGCGATGACCCCCAGTTTATCCTTGGAGGAGCCACCCGCACAGACATCTGCCAAGGAGCCCTGGGTAAGTGGGGGCCCCCAGAGTGGCCTTGGGGTCTTTTCTGCAAGTCTGGGGGGAAGAGGGGGAAGAGCTGGTCTTGGGCTTCTCTGCCTTCCCAAGCAGCTGTTCCACTTCCATTTCCAGAAGCTTCCTGGATTTCTTGTGCCCTGAGGGCCTCGTGTTGAGGCCTCCTGTGTCCCCTGCACTGGGCTGGGTGTTAAGGTCACAAAGATGTTCACACAGGACGATGGAGGGGCTTCTTGTCCCCTCCTCCCCCCATGATCTCTGCACCCCCAGGGCCAGTCCTACCCGTGGCCCATCCAACAGTCGGGCTCTGGGGCGTGGCCCAGGCAGGAGGACTCCCCAGGCCAGCGAGAGCGCTGAGCCCTCAGCGTCTCTGGGGTGCAGGGACAGGGATGGTGACTCAGGGTGAAGGCAGAGGAAATCCTGATGATGGCTCGCTGCTGGGAGGAAGTGAGCGCAGCCGGGTTCTGGGTGTTTGCGGGTGAGTCGCCACGGTATCACAACAGCGCGATGCGGCGGGGAGGGCAGCAAAGGCGGCCGGAAGGTTCCCCAAGGTGTGACTCGGGGAGCTGAGCCTGGGGGTCTGAGGGTTGGAGGCTGCGCCCTGAGGCTGGGCTCTAACTCCTCGCTGGGTGCAGAGCCCGCTGAGATCGGAGCCTGCGACTCCAACTCTATGGGGGGGGTCCCGGCTTCTAGGAAGAAGTTGCCAAGGAGAAACTGGGGACCAGTCTTTGAGATTCTCATAGACTCCCCCCTCCATCTTTCTGACTCATAACAAACAGAACCCCTGGTCGCCATAGCGCCCCATTTACCCTGATACACCGACACCTTGCCTCCTGCCATCACCTCCCGCTCACGGCTCGCAGGAAGCCAGGGTGGGGAACCTTTCTGCTGCCCAGGGCCATTTGGATCTTTATAACATCACTGTCAGCCATACAGAACAATCAGCTTAAATACGAGCCTGCTATTTTGGGCCAAACATTTCATGAACTCATGCTCATGCCTTGGCAGGGCCAGACCCAAGGATTTCATGGGCCTCGTATGGCCCGCGGGCCGGCCGTTCCCCACCCCTGCACTACTGCTAGTCCGTCAGTAACACACTGATCGTCTTGAATGGCGCCTCCTTTCCTGGCCCGCCTGGGGGCTCTGATACACGGAGGAGTAAGAGCTAAAGTTGACTGAGTGCGGACTGTGTGCCAGACACTACGCTGGGGGACAGAACGCTAAGGTGGCTGCTTACAGCTGACCCTCCAACAACACAGACTTAAACAGAGATTGTTTTCAATGAATAGTCCAATGCTATAAACGTATCTTCTCTTCCTTTTGATTTTTTAGTAACATCTTACTTTCTTTTTTTAAATATAAAATATATTTTATTGATTTTTACAGAGAGGAAGGGAGAGGGATAAAGAGTTAGAAACATTGATCAGCTGCCTCCTGCACATGCCCTACTAGGGATGTGCCCTTGACCGGAATCGAACCTGGGACCCTTGAGTCCACAGGCTGATGCTCTCTATCCGCTGAGCCACACCGGTTAGGGCAACAGCTTATTTTTTCCAGCTTACTTTAGTGTAAGAATCCAGTATGTAATGCACATAACTGACGAAATATGAGCTACTGGACTGTTTCTGTTATCAGTAAACTATTAGTAGCTACGTTTTGGGGGGAATCAGCATTATTTATACACAGATCTTTAACGATGCAGGGGTCAGTGTCCCTAACCCCTGGGTTATTTGAGGGTCAGCTGTGTGCCCATTGTACAGATGAGAACACTAAGGCCCTGGGAGTAACTGGTTAAGGCCCTGGCACAGCTGAGGTGGGTGAGCCGGGGAGACAACACAGACAGCCTAACGCCATGGCAACCTGTGTGTTTCACCCCGGAGTTAGATTCCTCAGAGGAGCCGGGAAAAGTCAGGGCAGCTGTGTGAATCACTGGGGTGGGAACCCTGGGGCGGGGGGTGGGGGAGGACGGGGGAATGCTTTCAAGGAGACCATGACCCAGGGCTGAGGGCTGGGAGGGCGGAACCCAGCTGTCGGAGCTCAGCCTCTGAGCAGATTCCTGAGATGCCAGACACATTCCTACCTGAGAAAACACACATACCTCCACCTTCCGGCTCCCCCTCACAGGAGAGGGAAGCTCGGGGGTCCCCAGGCCCCTCAGCTGGGGGCTGCTGGAGGGCCCCTCAGCCAGGAACTCAGCGGCTTAGGCTGGGAGCTGCTGCTGACCTTCGCAGGGGCGGCCCCAGGGCTAAGTCACCTGCACTACATTCCACGCCTGGACTGAATAACACCCCCCTCAAAGCTGTACGACCTCTGAGCCAGTGACAGACAGAGGACTGAAGTCCCGTGTCAGTGCTACCAGGCCGTTCCGAGAGCAGACAGGCAGACAAGCAGAGCTTACATCCCCAAGAGAGGCACCAAATCAGACAGGAAGGAGCCTGTTACATCAAGTCTTCTTAAAGCTTTTTTTTTTTAATCCTCACTCCAGGGTATGTGGGTTTTTGTTTTTGTTTTTTAATATATTTTGTTGATTTTTTTACAGAAAGGAAGGGAGAGGAATAGAGAGAAACATCGATGAGAGAGACATTGATCAGCTGCCTCCTGCACACCCTCCACTGGAGATGTGCCCGCTACCAAGGTACATGCCCTTGACCGGAATCGAACCTGGGACCTTTCAGTACGCAGGCCAACGCTCTATCCACTGAGCCAAACTGGTTTCGGCTGTTGTTGTTTTTAAATTGATTATTTAGGGAAAGAAGAAAGGGGGAAGGGGAAAGGGAGAGGGAAAAGAACGGGAAGAGAGAGAAACATCAATGAGTCGCCTTCCGTACCCTCTCCAGCCCCGGATGGAGTCTGACACCCAGGCATGTGCCCCGACCAGGCACCGAGCCGGCCACCTCTTGGCATTCGGGATGATGCTCCCATCAACTGAGCCACCCGGCCAGGGCGTGGCCTTTTCTTACGACGAGGGATGTGGCGTGAACTTGGAGAGAGGCAGGTGGCTTGTTCTTAAGTCACTCTGCCTGACACTGAGCCACGCCTCGCACTGGAGGGTCGGGCACCCCAGTTCGCCTTAGCTCTCACCGCAGTGGCACACACCTGTCCCCTGCAGACCAGAGTCCCGCTCCTGGCGTTTTTCATGCACTCGCTCGTGTAATCACCCCCACGCGGAGCATTTCCACCCCCTCCACACAGATCAGCAGACTGAGGCAGGAGTTGGGGGCACCCTCCCCCCAAGAAAGGCCCCACAGCTAAGCACCCCAGAAGCAAGAACATCTTTCTGAGCTCTCTCCCTGACCCCAGACTACCCCCCCATACTCCCACTCCCTTTCCCAGAAGGCTCAGAACCTCGCCCAATCACGCAAACCACGTCTGCAGAACTGTGCCGACCAGAGCCGCCTGCACACAGACCCAGGGTCCGGGACGGAGCGGCCATCTGGGCAGGGAGTGGGGCTGGAGGTCGGAAACCCAGGCGGGCGTGGCTCTGTAATGGCTGGTGGCTCCCGGTCCCTACAGGTGACTGCCACCTGGAAGGACCCACTGCACAGACTTCAGAAGCTCAGCTCCTCCTCCCTGCCCTTCCCCTGGGCCCAGCTGAGCTTTCTCACGGCCCCACCCTGGCTCAGGGCTCACAGCCCCAGGTCACTGTAACCTGGCAGAGAGGTCTTTGAGGCATCTTAGAGGTGGGTCACCCCGACTCTACCCCCAAGAGTCACACGTCAGCCCCCCAGAACACCTAGGGGGCCCCTGCCCTCTGCCCGGCTCAGCAGAGGGTGGGAGAGGCAGGAAAAGCCCACAGAAAGCGCGGCCCAAGGGATTTTCCAGTTCCTGCTCCCGCCACCGCTTGCTCACCAGCCTGAGTGGCTTTAACCGGTTACCCAAGCTCCGGGCCTCAGTTTCCTCTTCTGTAAAATGGGAATAATGGCTCCCCTCCCGGGCTGGGTCCCAAGGGAGCTGCGTATCGGCCAGCGGTCGGCAAACTCATTGGTCCACAGAGCCAGATATCAACAGGACAGCGACTGAAATGTCTTTGGAGAGCCGAATTGTTTAAACTTAAACTAGATAGGTAGGGACATTGGTATGAACCTAATTAGGGTGCTCCTAAGCTGGCCTTTGCTCAAAAACTCAATGGGCCTAAGAGCTGCATGTGGCTCCTGAGCCGCAGTTTGCCGACCACTGGTCTAGGCAAACCCGCAGAGTCTTCAGCACAGGTAGCAGCTGAGGTGATTGCCGAGTTCAGCAACTCGGAAAGTCTCTTCGCCAAATCATAGCAGAAGAAAGAAAAGAGGGCAGGGAAAAGGAAGATGAGCAGGATTTTATTTATAAAAATTCATCGAGTGAGAAGGGAAGGGCCAGGAGGGGAGCACTAGGGGGGAGGTGAGGGGGGAGACAAATAAACATACGAGGAGGCGAATGTGAAGGGGCAGACGCACACGCTTTGGTTTCAAGCGCTGAATTTAGAGAGGGTTAGAGTCATTTTTCAATAATTTTAAATTATCATTTTTAAAAAAACCCTTTCTAATAGGTATCTATCTTGTTAAAATCTTCAGACTGTGTATGCATTCCTGGGTTGATTCTTACACGTGCCCTGACCGGGGGGTTGACCCCTCAACCGTGGTGTAGCGGGAGGACACGCTCACTGACCCACTGTTAGAGGACAGTTTTAAAGGTTCAGGAAAACGGGGCTCGTAATACAGGGACTTCAGTCGCCCCACACCATTCCCCTCTTACCGTCTCTGCATGAGCGCAGTGCGTCCGTCCTTACATTAACGAACCGACGTGGCTACGTGATCGTTAACCGAAGTGCATGATCGCAGGGTGTGCGTGCCGAGATGGTTTAGACTTCCTTGTTTTTAGCTGATGTCCTTTCTCTGTCCCACGGCCCCATCCACGGTGCCAGTGACACGTGCCGCTCCTGCCCCCTTAAGGCTCCTCTGGGCCGGGACCCTGTCTGGACTCTCGCCTTCGGTGACCTGGACACTTTGGCAGAAGACTGGCCGGGGATATTTTGCAGGATGCTCCTCTAATGGAGTTGCAAGGTCCTTAAAAAAAAAAAAAAAGTGCACCTCGTTGAGCATCGACCTATGAACCAGGAGGTCACGATTTGATTCCGGGACAGGCCATCTGCCCAGGGTGCGGGCTCGATCCCCAGAGTGGGGCGTGCAGGAGGCAGCCGATCCATGATTCTCTCCTCACTGATGTTTCTGTCTCTCCCTTCCTCTCTGAAATCAATAATATAGTTTTTAAAAAGGACTAGGAAAGTGTTGGCTGGTGTGATGGAGAAAGTAAATGCATTTTTTTTTCTCTTAAAAGCAGTTGCCTCCCCGCTCCCCCACTTCCCAGCACCCCCCCATCCACAGCCTCCTCCCGCCTCCATGAGTCACCACTTCCTCTGACTTCTCTCCTGGCTGTAAATGTTCTTTCACAGATTTTCTCCCCTGGGGCTGCTGCCCTGCTCGCCTTCCTGCTGCATCTAAACAGTCTCCTAAACAGGGGAGTGGTGAACCCCAATGACCCCAGGCCCCGCTCCTGCCCGGCTGCCCCAGGCTTGGCCACTACCCAGCATGGTGCCAGCCTCGGTGGGTGCCCGGTCTCTGAGCTGAGAGGGTTGGATGGGTCAGACTCTCCTTTGGCCCCACCACGGCTGAGCCCCGAGACTCCAAAATCAGCCCCTTCCCCGCCAGCAGCCCCCTCCCGCTGTGTCTCCCCAAGCGGGGCTTCAACCCACATTTGTTTTTTGTTTTGTTTTTTAATTTTTTTAATATATCTTTTTTTTCTTTTTTTAAAATACATTTTATTGATTTTTTACAGAGAGGAAGGGAGAGAGAGAGAAACATCAAAGAGAGAGAGACATCGATCAGCTGCCTCCTGCACTGGGGATGTGCCCGCAACCAAGATACATGCATGCTCTTGATTGGAATCGAACCCAGGACCTTTCAGTCCACAGAATGACGCTCTATCCACTGAGCCAAACTGGTTTCGGCTTTTTTTTTAAATATATATTTTATTGATTTTTTACAGAGAGGAAGGGAGAGGGAGAGAGAGCTGGAAACATTGATGAGAGAGAGACATCTATCAGCTGCCTCCTGCACGCCCCCTACTGGAGATATGCCCACAACCAAGGTACATGCCCTTGACCAGAATCGAACCCGGGACCTTTCAGTCCACAGACCGATGCTCTATCCAGTGAGCCACAC
>PVJN01023062.1:0-32698 GCA_004026805.1 Lasiurus borealis
GCTCGAAGGGGTCAGTGGGGGAAGAGGGGGAAAGGGGGGGCATGTGTAATACTTTCAACAACACAGACTTAACAGAAGATCCACACGAACCCCGGAGGCTAAGAGCTCACCTGTCTGTTTATTAGCAGAACCTGAGGAGGTGGTGCAGGTGGGGCTTCAGCCCACGTTCTTCTCACGAACCCTAACTGGCTTTGGGGCCCCAGTCAAGTGCCAGGACGTGGAGGAGGAACACAAAATCCCGGGCTTAGCACAGACGCCCCTCGGGCCAGGCAGGAGTTGCGCCAGCGAGAAGGAGGTGGCCGGGTAATGGCCACTGCGCCCAGGGCCCGCGATGCCAGCGACGGACGTGCGGGAAGCGGGAGAGCGGTTATGACAAGCTCGGCTGGGCGTTAAAGGGGATTGGTTCCCCTGACGCGGGCCTTCCCGCCCCACAGGTGCCGTTCATGTCGGAGACAGTGACCCAAAAGCAAGTTTCCGCAAGAAGCTGGAAGCGCCTCCGGGGAAGGAGGTGGAGCTGGCAGCCGTGGGGAGCTGGCGGGCGTTTGGCAGCGGCTACGGTGAGAGCAGATGGAGGAGCCCTCTTACCGGCAAGCACTCAGCGGGGTGAGGAGGGGTGGGGCGGGGGGCTGTGTGTCAGGAGCAGGAAGAGAGCCAGGGCTCCCATGAGACGCGGCAGTCCCGCCTGGAGGAAGGGGAAGCAGCTTCGGACGCAGGAGCTGAGAGTGGGTCCCTGGGGCCGCCTCCTGGAGGCTCTCTCTCTCTCTCTTGGGGGAGCTGTTTTCTCTCTGATGCTCTAGCTTCTCTCCGATGCTTCCTCGCCGCCGCCGCTCTGAGCCCAGCTCAGGAAGGGCCTTGAAATGGGCAACTCTGGCTCGCAGACGCCCTCCCTGGACAGCGGGTGTCGGGGCTGTGACACTCCTGTCCTCCTCGTCGCCCACACGGTCCCAAGAGCAAAGGCACTTCCCTATGGCGAAGTGGCTCGGTGTTAGGCCCTTGGTGTTTGGACACATTGACCAAGTGGCACGAAGAGGTGGCACTGTGAGACGGAAGGAACAGAGGGGACGTGACCCCAGCACGGGCTCATGGCTCCAGGAAACCCCTGGGATAAGGGTGCGGGCACGGGCTCCTCACTTCCACACTGCACATGCCATAGCACCACCACCACCACCACTTACTGGTCCAGCTATTGAACTCACGTGAGAGTCTTTACCATTCCTAGTGTATCTTCAAGGCCTGACCTCATTCTGATTCCCAAGTTGCTCCAGCCTCCTCTGTACCTTCCTTCTTCCGGCCCATGAGCCCACGAAGCACCCTGCTCAGCTTGTTGGGACACAGGAGGTGACAGTGCTTGCAGGGGCTTGCACCTCTCTCTGAGGGGGGCAGACAGGCAGGGAGGCAGGGAGGCTGAGGGGCAGAGGCTGAGGGAGCATTGTGATCCGGCAGGCAGGTGAAGTTCTGCTTGGGCCTGTACTCACCTTGATAGCTGTCCTCTTGGATGCTGGTTTGGTGTAAAGGGAAGATAAGCAACTTCCCTAAAAAAATCGATTCAGGACAATGGTTTCTGGAATTGTAAAGGCATTATTCTTTACCATGTTATCTTCTAAACTGACCTTAGAGAGAGTCATAGGTCTCTAACACAGAAAACCTTTTTCCAGGGTAAAACTAATTGAGGTAAATGGGTTGATAGCGTTTTCTATAAATGTCAGCTGTACAGCTTTATAATGCACCTGTGTGCTGTTACTGTGTTCTCACCCCCGGGAGTCTGGTCTCCTTCCAGCACCTTTGTCCTCCTCCCACTCTCCTTCCCCTCGGGTAGCAGCCACCTTCTGTCGTCTGCATCATGAGATTGGCGGTGGTTTTCTGTTTTATCAGCCACCTGAGTAAAATCATATGGTTCCTGTCCTGTTCTGTCTGACGTGTTTCACTTAGCACAATATTCTCCATATCCCTCCATGTTGTTACAAAAAATCGTCTATTTATGGCTGAGTAGTATTTCATTGTATATATGTACCACATCTTTGTTAGCCGACCATCTATCAAAGTGCACTTTGGTTGTTTGAATAAGTTGGCTATTGTGAATAATCCTGCAATGAACATAGCAGTGCATGTGTTTGTTTTTTTTTAGTTTTAATTTTTTAAAAATATTGTTGAAAGTATTACATATGTCCCCCTTTTCTACCATTGAACCAGCTCCACCCCCTCCCCAGGACTTCACTACTCTGTTGTTTGTGGCCATGGGTTCTGCATGCATGCGTACAAGGTCTTTGGTTGATTGCCTTCCCTCCGAGATTCCGCATTCTGCTCCATGCTTCCACATCTCTGGATCCACTCCGTTCATCGGTTTATTTTGTTAATTAGATTCCACATATGAGTGAGATCATGTGATACTTGTCTTTCTCTGCCTCACTTATTTCACTTAGCATAATATTCTTTAGGTCCCTCTATGCTGTCTCAAAAGGTAAGAGATTCATCTTTTTTTTTTTTTTTTTTTTTTTTTTTTTTTTTTTTTTTTTTTTTTTTTTTTTTTTTTTTTTTTTTTTTTACTGCTGCATGGTATTCCATGGTATAAATGTACCATAGCTTTTTTATCCACTTGTCTGCTGATGGGCACTTGGGCTGTTTTCAGATCTTAGCTATTGTAAATTGTGCTGTTATGAACAGAGGGGTGCATATGTTCTTTCTGGTTGGTGTTTAGGGTTTGTTAGGCTATATACCTAGGTCAAATGGCAGTTCCATATTTAATTTTTTTGGGAAACTCCATACTGTTTTCCATATGTCTGTACCAGTCCCAACAGCAGTGTACTAGGGTTCCCTCTTCTCCACATCCTCATCAGCTCTTGTCATTTGTTGATTTGTTGATGGTAGCCATTCTGACAGGTATGAGGTGATACCTCATTGTCCTTTTAATTTGCATCTCTCTGGTGATCAGTGGCTTTGAGCATTTTTCATATGTCTCTTGGCCATCTGTATGTCCTCTTTGGAGAAGTGTCTATTTAGGTCCTTTGCCCATTTTTTAATTGGATTGTCTTCCTTTTGTTAAATGTTTAAGTTCCTTATATATTTTGGATATTAACCCTTTATCAGCTTTATAATTGCCAAGTATGTTCTCACATACAGTGGGCTCCCTTTTTGTTTTGTTGATGGTTCCTTTTGCTGTGCGGAAGCTTTTTATTTTGATACAGTCCCATTTGTTTATTTTCTGCTTAGTTTCCTTTGCCCTAGGACAGTGGTTGGCAAACTCTTTAGTCAACAGAGCCAAATATCAACAGTACAATGATTGAAATTTCTTTTGAGAGCCAATTTTTTAAAACTTCTTCTAATGCCACTTCTTCAAATTAGACTCACCCAGGCCGTGGAAGAGCCACACTCAAGGGGCCAAAGAGCCGAATGTGGCTCGCAAGCCGCAGTTTGCCGACCACTGCCCTAGGAGATGTGTCCATAAACATTGCTACCAGAGATGTCTGCGATTTTGCTGCCTATGGTTTTTTCTAGGATTTTTGTGGTTTCCCAACTTACATTTAAGTCTTTTTATCCATCTTTTTATTCTTGTGCAAGTTAGTGGTCTAGTTTCTTTTGTTTTCCGCATGTATCCAATTTTCCCAACACCATTTATTGAAGAGACTGTCTTGACTCCATTATATTCTTTTGTTCCCTTTTTCAAATACTGATTGAGCATAATGGCATGGGTTAATTTCTGGGTTTCTATTCTGTTCTATTGTCCTATATGCCTGTTCTTGTGTCAATACCAGGCTGTTTTGAGTACAGTGGCTTTGTAGTATAACTTGATATCTAGTATTGTGGTTCCTCCAACTTTGTTCTTTCTCAAGTTTGCTGTAGCTATTTGGGGTCATTTTTGGTTCCATATACATTTTTGGAGTATTTGTTCTAGATCTGTGAACTATGCTGTCAGTATTTTAATAGGGATTGCATTGAATCTGTAGATTGCCTTGGGTAGTATGGACATTTAATGATGTTAATTCTACCAATCTATGAACATGGTATTTTCTTCCACTTGTTTATATCTTCTTCTATCTCTTTTTTAAATGTCCTGTAGTTTTCCAAGTACAAGTCTTTTACCTTATTGGTTAAGTTTATTCCTATGTATCTTAATTTTTTTTGTTACAATGGTAAATGAGATTGTTTATTTTCTCTTTTTGAGAATTCATTATTGGTGTATAAAAAAGCCATTGATTTTTGGGTATTGATTTTGTATCCTGCTACATTGCCAAATTCATTTATTAAATCTAGTAGTATTTTTGTGTAGAGTCCCTAGGGTTTTCTATGTACAATATCATGTCATCTGTGAATAATGAGAGTTTTACTTCCTCCTTTCCAATTTGGATGCCTTTTATTTCTTCTTGTCTGATCACTGTGACTAGGACTTCCAATACAAATAAGAGTGAGAGAAAGTGGACATCCCTCTCATTCCTGTTCTTTAGTTTTTGCCCATTGAGTATGATGTTGGCTGTAGGTTTGTCATATATGGCTTTTATCATGTTGAGGTATACTCCCTCTAT
This sequence comes from Lasiurus borealis, assembly GCA_004026805.1. NCBI lineage: Eukaryota > Metazoa > Chordata > Mammalia > Chiroptera > Vespertilionidae > Lasiurus > Lasiurus borealis. The sequence goes on from PVJN01023062.1 coordinate 4,518, forward strand.
TCCCACTTTGCCTAGTTTTTATTTAAAAAATGGGTGTTGGATTTTTGTTGAATGCTTTTTCTGTGTCTATTGAATGATTATGTGATTTTTGTCTTCCAATTAATTTATGTGATATATCACGTTTATTGATGTGCAAATATTGTACCAGCCTTGCATCCCTAGAATAAATCCCACTTGATCATGGTGTTTGATCTTTTTAATATATTGCTGAGGTTTGATAATATTTTGTTGAGGATTTTAGCATCCACATTCATCAGGAGATTGTTTTGTAATTCTCTTTTTTTGTAGTGTCGTTGTCTGATTTTGGAATTAAGATAATATTGGCCTCATAAAAAGAGCTTGAAAGTGTTGCATTCTCTTTAATTTTTGGAATAACTTGAGCAGTGTTAGGTGTTACTTCTTTAAATGTTTGGTAAAACTACCCTGTGAAGCCACCCAGACCTGGGCTTTTGTTTGTTGGTAGTTTTTTGTTTTTTTTTTTCTCAGTAGTTACTGGCTTATTCAGGTTTTTTAAATTATTAATTATTCAGTTTTGGGAGATTGTATTGTTTTAGGAATTTGTACATTTCATCCACATTGTCCAGCTTGTTGGTATATAGCTGTTCATAGTATTTTCTTACAATCCTCTCTATTTCTGTGGTGTCAATGGTTACTTCTCTGCTTTTGTTTTATTTATTTGGGTCCTCTCTGTTTCTTGATGAGTCTGGCTAATAGTTCATCAACTTTGTTTATCCTTTCACAGAACCAGCTCTTGTTTTCATTGATTTATTTTTTTTTTTTTTGGTATTCTTATATATTCTCTGATCTGTCATTTATTTCTACTCCAATATATATATTATTGATTACAGAGAGGAAGGAAGAGAAAGAGAGAAACATCAATGATGAGAGAGAATCATTGATCGGCTGCCCCCAACTAGGGATTGAGCCCACACCCAAGCATGTGCCCTTGACCAGAATTGAACCTGGGACCCTTCAGTCCACAGACCGGTGCTCTATCCACTGAGCCAAACCTGCTACAGCTCTGCTCTAATCTTTATTATTTCCTTCCTTTTGCTTACTCTGCTTTTTTTCCTAATTTTAATAAATCTTTATTGTTCAGATTATTACAATTGTTCCTCTTTTTCCCCCCCTTACCTCCCCCCCACCTGGTTCCCACCCCACCCTCTCCTTTACCTTCCCCCGATTCTCCTTATCCATAGATGCATGATTTTTGTCCAGTCTCTCCCTCACCTCTTTCCCCCTGATAATTATAAGTCCACTCCCTTTCTATGCCCCTAATTCTATTATATTCACTAGTTTATTCTGTTCATCAGATTTTCAATTCACTTGATTTTCAGATTCACTTGTTGATAGATATGTATTTGTTGTTCATAATTTTTACCTTTACTGTTTTCTTCTTCCTCTTCTTAAAGAGTACCTTTCAGCATTTCATATAATATTGGTTTGGTGCTGAGGAACTCCTTTAGTTTTTCTTATCTGTGAAGCTCTTTATCTGCCCTTCAATTCTGAATGAGCTTTGCTGGGTAGAGTAATCTTGGTTGTAGGTTCTTGCTATTCATCACTTTGAATATTTCTTGCCACTCCCATCTGGCCTGCATCGTTTCTGTTGAGAAATCAGCTGACAGTCAAATGGGTGCTCCCATGTAGGTAATGAACTGTTTTTCTCTTGCTGCTTTTAATATTCTTTGTCTTTTGCTCTTGGCATTTTAATTATGATATGTCTTGGTGTGGTCCTCTTTGGATTTTTTTTGTTTGGGGTTCTGTGTGCTTCTTGGACTTGTAAGTCTATTTCTTTCACCAGTAGGGGAAGTTTTCAGTCACTATTTCTTCAAATAGTTTTTCAGTATCTTGCTCTCTCTCTTCTTCTGGCACCCCCATAATTCTGATGTTGGTATGCTTGAAGTTGTCCCAGAGGCTCCTTACACTATCTTCACATTTTTTTATTCTTTTTGCTTTTTTCTTTTCCAGTTGAGTGTTTTTTGCTTCTTTGTATTTCAAATCTTTGACTTGATTCTTGCATTCCTCTAGACTGCTGTTAGGTTTCTGTATAATATTTTTTATTTCAGTCAGTGAATGTTTAATTTCTAATTGGTTCTTTTTCATTTCCTCTTGGGTCTCGCTAAATTTGTCCATCTTTTCTAGGAAATTCTTAAAAAACCTTATAACTTTGGTTTTGAACTCTATATCCAGTTATTTGTTTTCCTCCATTTCTTTCGTTTGTGATCTATTTCTTTAATCTCTGCATATTTTGCTGCTTCCCTGAGTTGGTAGAGTAGCTTTGTGTGCTAGCTGTCCTATGTGGCCCAGTAGCTCTGCCTCCCCAGTTACCTGAGGTGGACACTCTTCGTGCACCCCTTTGTGAACTGTATGTACAGTCTTATTGTAATTAATTATTGATTGTTGTTGGTATCACTGGGGGGAATTGACCTCCAAGTGAGGATCAGCTGTGTCTGCGCATGCAGGCTTGCCTCCAGACCTCTGCCTTTTGTGCATGCACGTGCCCACGAGAGCTTCCGGAACTCTGCCTTTGGGTTCTCCTGTGTTTCCGTGTGCTCTAGGGACCCGTATGAGTCTGGGTCCCCAGAGTGTCGCCAAAAACTGGGGTTCAGTGCAGTTGGACCTGGATTTCAGTGCTGTTGTGAGGTTCTGTTTTCCGCTAGAGGAAGCCAGGCCCAATCAGCAGTCACCACTCTGTGTGTGCGGTTTCTCGCGCGCTTTTGCATGCACTTTCGTGAGCCCCCAGACTTCTGTCTTTCGAGGCTCCCCTAAGTTTCCATACACTCTTTCCTTTTCACAACAGTGCGGACTTCCCTTATGAGTCTCGCCTGGAGCTGGGGTTCAGTGCAGTTGGGATTTTCCATCTCCCTCCCACTAGAGGAAGCCAGCCAGGCACTCTGGTGCCTGCTCTCTACATGTGCAAGTCTCCATACCTCAGCTTTTTACAGCTCTTCTGAGTCTTCATGAGTCCCTCTCTTTGCTTCTAGTTGTACAATTTTCACTCAGCCAGCTTTCCTGTGGTTCTGGATGGTGTCCTTTCTGTCTTTTAGTTGTAGTTTTGAAATTGTTGTGCAAGGCAGCAGCTTAGGTGTTCACCTATGCCGCTATCTTGGTTTCTCCCTTACTCTTTTTCTTGTTCTCTTTCTAATTCTTTCATTTGTATTTTTAGTTTATTATTGATTTTTCTTGTTTTTTTTTGAGGTGGGCCTGTAGGGCTATGAACTTCCCTCTCACGACTGTGTTTACTGTGTCCCAGAGATTTTGGGTTGTTGTCTGTGCACTTTCATTTGTTTCCAGGAAATTTTTATTTCTTTCTTGATCTCATTGGTACCCTATTTATTGTTCAATAACATGCTATTTTGTCTCATGTGTTTGTTTTTGAATGTTTTTATTGCAGTTGATTTCTAATTTCATTTCCATGTTATCTGAAAAGATGCTTGATATAATTTCAATCTTCTTGAACCGGTAGAGACTTGTTTTATGTCCTAACATGTGGTCTATTTTGTGAATGACTGATGTGCACTTGAGAAGAATGTATATTCTGAAGCTTTGGGATGAAATGTTCTTTAAATGTCAAATCCATCTGATTATGTCCTTTAGAGTCACTGTTTTCTTGTTTTGTTTTTGGTGTGTGGAAAATCTATCCAGTTAAAGTTAGCAGGGTGTCAAGTCCCCTATTATAACCATATTGTTGTCAATCTCTCCCTTAAAGTTCTCCAGAAGTTTTTTTTTTTTAATATATATATATATTTAGGTGCTCCTCATTTTTTAAAATACTTTAGGTGTCCCTCATTTCTTTATATATTTAGGTGCTCCTTATTTTTTTTTTGTCTCATTTTTGCTGTCTGTTTTTGACTATGTATTAGGTAGATATGCTATGCATCTCAGTCTCTATAGCAGGGCAGTGTCAAACAGTTTCTGACTAATTAGATGAGGCAAAGACTCAAGGCCTCCAGAGATCACCTGTCTGTAGACTGATTTGATATAGTTTTGAGTAGCCCTCAGGCAATCGTTCATAGGTATGGCAAGAGTTTTGCCAACAGGGTGGAGCAAATGCTCCTGTCTGAAGGTTAATAGTTATTCTCAGTCTTTTAACGGTAACATCACATCATGGGGCCATGTGTTTTCCAATAGAGTAGTCCACTGTCTTCCCCCTGGATAGCAAATGTCTGTGTGAGGAAGATGACCTTCACAATGTGAGAGAATGACTTAGCACAGGAAACCAGAGTATCTCCTTTCTGAGCTCTAACCCCAAAGCCCCCAACCCTGGCTTCTGCTCACACAGCTCCAGTCCACTCTGCCCTTTCTTTGCTGGAGCAGAAGGTGAGTGGCTGTGCATTGGCCTTTTAAGAGGGTGCCTGCATTTCCAGCTGTCTTCCCCTGGTAGACAGAAGCCTGCTGCTTTTGATAGCCAGATGTTATGTGGGCACCTTTCTCAGTTCTGGTGCTTTCTGCTGGGGGACCCACCTTGGGAATGAGACCCAGAGTTCTCAGTGGCAAACCCCCAGAGCTGAGCTACCTCTCTGAAACCTCAGCTGCTGTTTGTGAGCCTGTCCAGCCCTTTTGCACCTCCGCCCTTCTGCTAGTCTCTGTGCGGTCTCCTCTTCTGGTCCTTGGTTCCTTGGTTATCAGGGTTCTCTCCAACTCATCTTCAGTTGATTGTTCAGGATGTTTTTTGTATTTTAGTTGTAATTTCAGTCATGGGAGCATGTCTATGTGGCATCCACTTACTCTGATGCAATTTTTAATCTCATGGATTTAATAAAAAATGTTTTTGTTGATTTTAGAGAAAGGAAGGGAGAGGGGGAGAGAGAGAAATATGTGTTCACTGGTTGGTTTTTGTATGTGCCCTGACAGGGGATCCCACTGGAAACCTTAATGTGTCTGGATGACACTCTAACCACTTGCATGTCTTTTTATTTTTTTAAATGTATTTTATTGATTTTTTACAGAGGGAGAGGGATAGAGTTAGAAACATCGATGGGAGAGAAACATGGATCAGATGCCTCCTGCACAATCCCTACTGGGTACATGCTCTTGATCAGAATTGGAACCTGGGACCTTTTAGTCCATAGGCCGACACACTATCCACTGAGCCAAAGCGGATAGGGCTACTTGCATCTCTTAAAAAAATAAAAAAATAATAAAACATATATATATATATATTTCAGAGAAGGAGAAAACACCCATGATGAGAAAGAATAATTGATCAGCTGCTTCCTCCCTGCCCCCTTGGGATTGAGCTCAAAACCCAGGCATGTGTGTCCTGACTGGGATTTGAACTGTGACCTGGTTCATAAGTGGATGCTCAACTACTGAGCAACACCTGCTGGGCAGGAATGGATGTCTTCATGAGTAGATATAGAAAATCTTTTAGATATCTGAGTATTTCCATCATAGGTGGGGCAGGTGGTACCCACGTAAAGTAGTGAGGAAAGCAGGATGGGGCAGAGGAGGAAGATGAAACATGATACAGTTGCCAGAGAAACTGACCAATTCCATAAGGAACTCTGAAGTTGGGGTGACCCCTTCAGATACTCCGAGTTAGGGCAAAAAAGGTTTGGCTTCATACTCCTCACTGGCTGCAATTCCTGGGGGTTTTCAGCAATTTGCGAGTATCTCGGTCTGAACGTAGGGGACAATGTACCACAATATCAACTAACCCCCTATCCACCAATAATGAGGCCAGCGTTATTTTAAATATTTATTTTTTTCTATAGTGCATCTCATTCAAATCATACAACAGTCTGATACATATTTTCCTTTCGAGCACAACTGACCCTCATTTCAGATGCTTTTTCTTTCCTTCTTTTAACCTTACAGGATGGACAAAGATACTGACACTTACATGGACAGAAACATCACTTGGAGTTTATTAAAAGTACAGCTTCCCAATCCCAGAGTGTCTTGAGTGTCTGGTGTGGGACGGGGAATGCAAAATTTTAACCCCACCCCAACCCTGTCACTTCTGCTGGAGGAGTGTTCTTGAACCATCTTTAGAGGAACACTGCTTAGGACGTGTCTGATATCTACCAGAAGCAATTTCAGAAAATCCAGGAATAATTAAGTGTACAGAAATAGCTCTTCTATAAAATTTCCATATAAAAATAACGGTATTTATTTACAAAGTTTGAGATGCTACAAAATAATACATCATACCAGGTTAGGTACTCCAATCTAAGAAATCTGCATCAGGCAAGTCAGATGTGTGTGCATATCCCCTTGTTTCGCTTTGTTAAACGGCTTAGAGCATGTGGCACCGTGATGTTTCCTTCATGCAGAAAAAAAAACAAAACTAAAACCGCAGAACTGTATTTCTATCAGAGTACAGTGTCTCCAAATGAAAGGTGAACAAGTGGGTGATTGGGGCTCACAGCCTTTTTCTTTTCGTCTGCAAGTCAAGTGTGATGGCGGTAAACAAAAGAACTCGTATTGAACTGTGCCCTGAGCTCGGCAGCCAGGGCGGTGGCTGGTGGAAGGTCCTTTTCGGGACACTGGGGGGTTGGACCTGCCATGATCCTAACTGAGAGAGGCAATGGCTCAGAAGTTTGTGGTTTTTTTTTTTTTTTTTTTTTTTTTTTAGGAGAAAAGTATCTGAGTCCTCGGAGACCTTTAGTATGAAAAAAAAAATCTGACTTTGGTCATGAACGAGCAAAACCAGGCCATTTGTCATTAGATGGTGCCTGGCATATGAAGATGACACCTGGGGACGGAATGATTGGTGGTGAGACCCAAGTACAATCTGGGGGAGTGTATCCTTGTTACGTTGAGATAACGAGAAACAAGCGAATGTGGTAGAGAAGGGTAGTGGGTAACTTCACCTCAAGCACCTTACCAGGGACCAACGGCCAGTGTGTGGGCCAGTCTTTGCCCATGGAGGCGTTTCTTCCCAGACGTGTCTAGACCTGGGTCTTCTGAGCTGAGGCCCAAAGCTGGCACCACAGGCTCCCGGGCAAAGTGCCACTCCCGTTCCCGGCTGTGTAGCCCTCAGCGTGACCGGGCTGATGCTAATCCCAGAGCCACCTGGGGGGACGGTGGGGAGGGCGAGTGGTCCTCCCAGAGGGGAATTCTGGTCGGTACAGATTCGGCCACACAGTCTGAGGGACAGCAGACAAGTGATGTCTGCCTGAGTGGGGCGGAGAGATGTTCTCTGCTGTTCTGGTGAAGGAGTGTCCTGCCCTGTCTCAGCTACATAAACCCCCAAAGCTGCTAGAAGCAAGGAGGCCCAGGTCTGTCCCGCTGGAGTGGCAAGGGGTCAGTTACACGGGCCTTGCGTAAAGCAAAGGCCATGGAAGGACAAGTTTACCTCGCCCGAGAGAGCACAGCACAGAACACAGATAACTGCGCACTCTCCTCCTGTCTCGACACCACATGCATGTATGGACATCGGTTAAGATTCTGTGCTTGTCAGGGAAGCTTGGAGGGTCAGTGTGTGCCCCACCCCCTTCTTCCTTAGCATTTTGTGCGTGCAGAGGCCTGTGGGAAACTGGATCTCAAAGGTGATCTAACTTTTTAGAGGTGTCTTGGTTGTGGAAAGGGGCTATTTCCTGAGAAATATTACAATTTGTATATTTAGCTCAACTTTTTAAAGGTAAAATTTTAAAGCAATTATCAGACTTTATTCCTTTTGAGTGCTTGGCTAGAGTGGAATTTAAAGAAACAGGCACATTTCTGAGGGTCCCTCACACGGCACGGCCCTGGCACGCACTGTGGGCCTTCAATAAATTCATATGGACATTCATCAGTGCTGAGGAACCCTTGCTGTGGGTACATGCAAGTGAGGAACCTATTTGGGAAAGTGGTTTTTTATATAGTCTTTAGCTCCACCAATGCCAGGATATATGCAGAAAAAAGGATGACCTTTTATGTCCAATCTAAAAAGACCTTTATGTACCCAATAACTTGTAGAACTATAAGAAAACACCCAGAAAAGTAACTTTCCCACTTTTCAACTGGACAGTAAAGTTAATGAGAACTTCATGGGTTAGGATCTTCTCTTGGTTTATGGGTACTGCTGGTAGCTAAGTTGAATTTTCTTTTTAAATATTAACAATTATTTAACAGACTCCAGGGTGGATGCTTATGCCTGCTGATATGGGTTAGTGGTGAGCATAGGCCTGTGAACTGAGGTCACTGGTTTAATTCCCGGTCAGAGCACATGCCCATGTTGTGGGCTTGATTCCCCAGTAGGGGGCATGCAGGAGGCAGCCCATCAATGTGATGCTTGTCTCATTAATGTTTCTCTCCCTCTATCCCTCCCCTGCCTCTCTCTAAAAATCAGTAAAACAACAACACTGCTTAGAACTGGAGCAGTGTGGCCCTTGGAACTCAGCAGACTCCAGGTGCATATTATGGGATAGTGTCATGGTACGAAGGTATGGAGATGCCTGTCTTTCAATGGTCTGGCTCAGGACCAATGTCACTTTCCCAGGGGGACTTTCCTGGTCACCTCCTACCAAAGCAGCCTTTCCCCCATGTCCCATTAACCTTTTCTTCTCCACAGCACTAACCGACCTGAATGCTTTCTGGTCTGGACTCGCTTAAATGCTCACGGAAGGGTTAAATCTTTACATTCACTGCTAAGGCAGCACAATCTCAATGTCCACCTCTCACAGTGTTGGGGTTGGGACACACCTTTTTTTCTCTGCCTGAAGGGAACTAACAGGTAGGTATTTACAAGGCCCGTGAGGTGAATTATTGGTAAAGCTAAGCAGGGTTCTCAGTGTGGCTATGGTGGAAACAGCCCAGGCCGTTCCTTCCTTTGCTAGCCTTGCCCCTGTGCACACCCGGATGCCCCTGCTGTCCCAGTGCCTGTCACAACTGTGCTTTGAAGCGACTTGGCTGCCTCTAGGACCCAAGTAGCCGAGACTTGTGGTTTACAAACAGGCGAGCTGTGGAGGTCTGCACCGCTAACCTGAACCCTTCTCAGAGTACCTCCACCTGACACACTGGACGGGCTAATTGGAGTTGGAGGGCTGAGCTGGCGTTATTTTCAGGTACAACAGATACATGCTGAGGGGTTACCATTCATCCTATTAAAATGGTAGAAACCAGTTTCGCCCCACCTCTTCCACACAGAATTAAGTTAAAGGAAACAAAACACATGGTCATCATCTGTCAAGTTGTCCAGGGGCAGTGGGCATTGTCCAGGTGAGAAGTCACTGTTAGCTCACTGAGGGCCTCCGTGATCCTAAGGCACAGTTTGCGTCAATCTTCCTGAAGGCGAGCAGATGCACAGTGGGGGAGGGGAAGGGGGGCCTGGGCAGGCACCAGGGCCTTGGGCACTGCCTTCCCATGACCTAAGGTCCAAGGCCTGCCAGCAGCCCACACAAGTGACACTGGAGCTAGGATGTACAGACTAATGATACTACATAGTTGAAAGGGTAACAGTAAACAGACCCCCCAAGGGGAAAGGCCTCTTAAACTCCCCCAAATCAGAGGGGCCACCCCCTTTGGGAGAGATGTCCATGTGTGCACACACATGCGCACAAACAACCCCAGGTACGGCTCCTAGAAAGGCGCCTGATGTTGCACCCCCTATTTCCTAACGTTTTATTCCCCCACTTTGATTTCTATTCAAAATTGTGCCCGAGCTTGGAATTTTAGACCCAGATAATCCGTTAGGGCCGTGGTCGGCAGAGTGTGGCTCTTCCACAAAAGACCATGGCCTGGGTGAGTCTAATTTGAAGTTTAAGTTAAAAAAAATTTGGCTCTCAAAAGAAATTTCAATCGTTTTACTGTTGATATTTGGCTCTATTGACTAATGAGTTTGCCGACCACTATGTTAGGGGATTTATGAAAACAGGATTCTCTCAGTCTAGCTTCTGCCAGGGAAGGACTCCATTAGATGTCTGAGCAGTGACCCCAAACGTTACCGAGGACTGGGGGCCATTTCCGGCCAAACACCACGCCTATGGCTGGACGGCCAAGGATGGGCACCAATTGTAGTGAGTCTTTGGTTGCTTTTCCCTTTTAACCCACATTTACCATCTAAAGCAGCAGCAGGAGGGGAAGCAGTTTCCTGAAACCTCTAGCGAGGATTTTGCTATTCGGTGGAGGTCAGGTTATCACTGATGGGCTGCCATGAATGCGGGCGTGCAGGTCCCAAGACCTGCAGTACAACACCCTGAGAACCGAAAAGCTAGCTGTGCCCTGGGCCCCTCCAGTCCAGAGATGAGGAAGGTGGGAGCTGGTGGAGGAGGTGGCGCCCTCTTCAGGGACTGTGGGAGGGAGTGAGCCTGGTGGTGCCTGCTTGCAGCTGATGGCCTCCTGGTCACTGCTTCCTGGAGGCCCCCGGGCACCTCCCATCTGCCCAGCCTAAGAGATGTGCCTGGAACTCGGGCTGAGACTGAATTCTCTCTCTGCACTCTGGGCCTGCACTCCAGCTTATCTCTGGCAGATTAGTTTTGTCTGAAAGAAACTAATTCAAGTTGTATGTTTTTGTGTATTCGCTTCTTTGGCCTAACCCGGCTCCAGGCCAGCAGGTCTCCCGGCTCACTGTGAGCACGGGCCGAGCTGTGAAAGGCAGCGCGAGGCACCTGCACTCACCCCGCGGGAGCCAGAAAAGGACTGGTCCGGGCTGAGCCCAGAGGAGCTCGATGTGTAATCCAGGGGCAAATGTGAATGGCCACGGGCAAAGCCACGGAGCGCATTTCCTATCATTACTTGCTCTTTCCCAGGCCTCGCTGGGAGACCTGGCTGGGGTTTGGCCGTGGGGGCAAGTGTCTCCATGCTCCTGTTCGGAGGAGCAGGGCCTGGACGCGCCAGCACGGCGTTCCTGTGGCATCTTTGGCTCCGAAACAACACCCCAGCTACTGCACAGCCAGGACCCCAACCTCGCAGAGTTCACCACTTTCAAAATGCGACATCAGGTGAGTCTGAAACGCAGTTTACCCAGGAATAACTCAGTAAGGCCATTCTGATTGATGAAAATGTATAAAAGGTGACATGGACAGGAAACGGTGCTTTCACATTCGGGAAATGACACTTGGTTCATTTTCATCGGCTGCACACTGGGTGAAATCACACGATTACTGCAGGGAACTGTAAGCAAGCAATCTGGTCAGAGGGCTGTGTCCCTTAGATTCAAATGAAAGCGCTGTATGAAAGGCAATGCTCTGATTACAATGACACTTCTTCCCTGTGAAACCCCCGATTGAGAGTGCTGGCAAAGGCAGTGCTGGCGGAGTATTAATGCACGTGGAAAGACTATTCTACCTTGGCTTCCAGAAGTAGCCCTAAAAAATTCTATGCACCAAATGCATTGGCTAGTAGTGATCATTTCCATTTCACTATAAATTATTCTAAATGTCACTTAAGTACTTAAGAGTTAGCGCGCTCCTTTCTAGAAGCTGTCTAAGGCAGCTGATGCGTCAAGCACCTCAATTAGACTTTCAGCTGGCTCAGCAGTGCCCAGGCCTGCCTCCCGCACTGCACGCTCACCCACCAGGGCTTGGCACGCCCATCCGTGCCTCCACGGAGAGATGCACGAGAGACCTGGTCGCTGTAGCAATCCTGCGTCTAAGGAGGGTCACGTGGGTGTGGGGAACAGAGATCCCAGCTTGCGGAAGGTAAATGAGCTTTGTTCATGCGGCCCAGTTCTCCCAGGCTGTCCCCGCTGTCACCTCAGAAAGCTCGCTCTGAGAAGTGACCTACTACCCTACTGTCAGTTCTCATCCACATACGGCAACGTTCATCTCAAGCGTGTCAGCCTGCGTGCAATTCGCGGGTTGTGTTTCCCTAGTTTCCACTGGACACACAGTGCAAACAGAAGCAAGGACTGAAGCAATCATTTCGAAAACAAGAGCTCACACTAAAAACACACATGAGCATCAACAGGAAAATGTGGGTTTCGTCCTGTCTTTATTCTGGGGAGGAGGAGTCCTCCTCCTCCTCCTCGTCGTCTTCGTCGTTGAGCGAGCAGGGCGTCTCCCCGCGGGACTCGGAGCAGTGAGAGGCCGCACTGCTGGACTGGTGACTGTTTGGGGCAAGGATCTGCCCCGTTGCTAAGGCCACTTCAGCATCCAAGCAGAACCCCTGGTTTACGCTAGCAAACAATTCAAACACACGGGCTCGTTAACGTGGCGAACGTTTTCCGCTTCTAACACCCGGGAACGGAGTGCCACCAGCGCTCTGCCACAGCCGGGCAGGGACAGGCTGCCTCCCCCCAGAAGGGGCCGGGCTCCGTGGCTGGCCTTTTAACCCTGAAACATACGTACCTGGACTGGGACAAGGCGGCACCAGTGGTCAGGTCTAGACTGGAAACTGATTGGGTAGAGTTCAAAAGCAGCCCCTGGTTTAACCAGGCCGGTCCTGTGGAGATATCTACGGGAAACAAAGACAGGAGGGTAGGTGCCGCAGTCCTGCGGCCGCTGCTCCCGGGGGAAGAAAGCGGACGAGTGAGGGCATCAGCCCGTCCTCGGTCACAGCCACACAAGCCTCCTGCCCTAGGAGAAGCCAGGTTTCTTCAGCTGAGAAAAGACATTTCTAAATCTAAGTGGGGAGGGGAGGCAGGACAGGAAGGCTGGCTGGTAAGAAAGAATTAAAATTAAACCAACCGTGGGCTCTCATTCTCATAAGACCCCAAGAGGCAGCAATCACTGGACCACCACGGACACCTGCTGTCCTCGCAGTGCAAGACTCGGGACCTTGATGGTGGTGGTGACAGCCAAAGCCGGCGGTGGGCAGAGAAAGGCAAGCCGGAAATATCGGAGGTTCCAAGGACAGACATTTTTGCCAAAACACCAACTGAATCCATCTTTTCAAGTGCCCCTCTGGTGACCTCGGAGCTACCATCGTTCAAGAGCTATTCTTTCTCCTGGTACCGTTTGCTTGTAACTCAAACTAGCTCTTACTTTAAAAGGCCATGCGCAGTCAGGCTTTTAGGGAGTGTGAGAGAGCACCACTTCTTCAGTCTGCACAAAGATGTTAGGTCTTTCCTTTCATGTTGTTTCTATGCATACATCCTATTTCTCCTATCATAACCTTGACCAATCTCACTTGTTCAATGCTTACCTCCATATCTGAATGTCAGCTCAGAGAAGGCAGTGACAGGACATAGAAGATCTAAATGTTAATGAATAAGTACAGTCTCTTCAATAGTGAGTTTACAAAGGAGGTGATGTACTTATTAGAAATACAATTCTAAAAAGAAATTCTTAGAATTAATTACTCAGAAAAATGTAATTTATCCAAACAAGCGCTTATTATGTTTAATCAAAATGATTTTATAATTGCTGCGCAAAACACAGAAAGCGGGGTGTGTGAGGACTGGAAACTGCCGTCCGGCACTGTCAGGCCCAGCGAGAGGCATCGTAGGAGGAAAAAGTAAGCGAAGCCTCTCCACTGGTTTTAGACAGTTTCTCAGGCTAACAAGGCAGCTGTGGAAAAAAGAACTTCAGTTCTAAGAACAGCAGACTTTAAACACTTTAAATAACAAGTCTGCACATGATAACTTTAAAGCCAGATCCTGATCCGAATAGTAACTGCCTACGTGGAAACTTGTCAGAGCTCAGCTAGTTGCATAACACATTACACTTTCTCTTCACAACAGCTTCGAAAGCCTGTGTTTCATTCACATTATCCCAGACACCATACAGTGGTTCTCACCATCACACTCAAGAGCCCTCTGTCCTTTGCACCAGGGCACACGTTTGTTCTTTTGAACTAACCAGAAAGTCTGTGCCCCAGGCTGCCAATGAGGTCACGAAGAGATAAAAGCCAGAGAGCCTGCCGAATAGCCTGCCTGAGCTTTTACAATGAGAATGGACTCAGTAAAGTGGTGAGTTACTGAAAAGCCCTTTCCTTAGCTGCTGCTGGGCTGCCAATAAAAGAGCCGGTCCTGCCCTGGGAGAGAGTAGGGGGCTGGGGGGAGATACCAGCTGAGGGGCAAGAAGATGAGATCCCATTTGCAGGAGTGAGTGATGCCATTTTTAAGAACTAAATCCAACAGAAAGTCTCATTCAACAGACACTGGTGTTGTGACCAGAGCCAAAACCACAAAACAAACTACTCCTCTGCTATATCTGATGTAATATACCTCAGAACTTATTAAAATGCCTTTAAAAACTGATGTGCAATTCTAGGAGGTAATGCTTATACTGAAGGGAACGGACCCAAGCAAACGCAGAAGCACTGTTTGCTACATCCAGATTCTAAGTGCAGACTATATCACAATCTTAGTAAGAGAGATGTCAGAATTAGCGAAACAAATTTGAATTATATAACTTGCAAAAACAAAAAAAAAACAGTGGTTGTTACTATATTCAAGTATACTTTTATAATTCATAAAAATGATAACCCAATTTAAAAAATGAGCAAAGGATCTGAATAGACATTCAAGGAAGATTTACGAATGGCCAATAAGCACGTGAAAAGATGCTCACATCATTAGTCACTAGGGAAATGCAAATTAATCCACAGTGAGATACCACATCTATTAGTGTGGCTACAATAAAAAGGTGGACAACAAGGTGTAAAAGGGTGTGGAAAACAGACTCTCATACATTGCTGGTGAAACTGTAAAACAGTCCAACTGCTTTGGAAAATAGTATGGCAGTTCCTCAAAACATTAAAGTAGGAAAGGGTTCAGAATCAAGGGAGAGCGTTCAGTGGACTTGAACTAATTTTCTATGAGAAAAGGAGGAAGGTTTTAACATGTTAGGGTTTGACATACTTAATCAGGGACAACATGTGAAAACATCCATTAACATACCTGTGATATAACCTTCTAAAGCCTTTGGCACCAGTGACTTAGCACGTTTCAGATCCTCCAGAGAACATTTGCCTGACTCTAGACCAAAGGACATTCCCATCCGCTTCAGTACTTCGATGTCATCATGGATCTCAAAGGTGTTGTCAAAATTGAAAAGATATTCAAACCTACACCAGGAAACAAAGTTGGTAAGGGGCTTCCATGGTGTTGGGGAGGTCTGAAGAGTTTTACACTCTGTATATTACACAAAAGAATGAAGGCCCAGCCCTCACAGGTTTGGCTCAGTGGATAGAGCGTCGTCCTGCAGACTCAAGGGTCCCAGGTTCGAGTCCAGTCAAGGGCATGTACTTTGGTTGCAGGTACATCCCAGTAAGAGGTGTGCAGGAGGCAGCTGATGGAGTTTCTTTCTCATCGATGTTTCTAACTCTCCCTTCCTCTCTGTAAAAAATCAATAAAATATATTAAAAATAAACAAAACACATGAGGGCCTAAGTTCAGCTATAGTATTAGAAATTATCGACATTTATAGCAATAAAGGTCCTTCTGCTGTATTCACCAATTAAAATAACTTTCATGTGACAGACAAAAGAGGTCCATAAACTTTAGCCCTCATTAAAGCTACTGCAAATTGGAGGCAGAAATTCTGGTCTAAATCCAATACTGTTGGTTTTAAAAAATATATTTTAATTTTAGAGAGGAAGGGAGAGGAGTAGAAATATTAATGATAGAATCATTGATCGGCTGCCTCCTGCATGCCCCTTACTGGGGGTCGAGCCTGCAACCCAGGCATTTGCCTTTGGCCAGAATCGAACCTGGGCCCCTTAAGTCTGCAGGCTAACGCTCTATCCACTGAGCCAAACCGGCTAGGGTGTAAATCCAATACTTTTTTTAATCCTTACCAGAGTATATTTTTTCCATTGCTTTTCATGAGAGCGAGGAAGGGGGAGAGAGAAAAACATCAATGTAAGAGAGACACATGGATAGGTTGCCTCTTGAATGAGCCCTAACGGGGGGTGTGGGGGCACAGGAACCCACAGCCCAGTATGTGCCCTGGACCGGGAATTGAATCTGAGGTCCTCCAATGTGCAGGCTGTTGCTCTAACACCACCAGCCAGGGCTAGTTTGGTCAATTTAACGAGCTGCCTGGCTAAGTAAGGGGAAAAGATTGCATCACCGAAGTGAGTGAAAGAAAGGCTGTGGGACCTACACCGTGAACAAACTGCTGCAAGCTTCTTAGTCTCCTTCCGTCCAGGGGAAGAGCATGAGTCAGATACCACCCAAGAATGGAACCCTTCCTAGATCCCAGCCAGGGATGAATAGAACCATAAAGCCCTTAGGGCAATGACTCCAGATTTCCTGCAATTCCTTTATAAAAGCATTTTACATGTTTAAATGGCTTGCTTTGAGTCCAAGCTTTTATAGGCATTATCTCATTTAATCCTCACCACAGGGCTGGGAAGTGACAGAGGCCCTGGTATCATCCCCATTTGTTTCCCGGAAAACAGCTTTGGAGCAGTTAAAGAAGGGAGCCATCTTCCACACCCGGGTCTGTATCACTCAGCACCCCATGCCCTCAACTGTCTCATGATACTGGTTACAGCCTGAAGACCAATGAATTAACTATTCCCATGAAGGGTAAAATAAATTACACATGGATTCTGTATTATTGATGAGTGAATGGAGAAAGAAAATATATATATACAATAAGATAGTCATAAAAAAAGAGAAGGCAACTGCCATTTGTGACAACATGGATGGACCTTGAGGGCGTTATGCTAAGTGAAATAATTCAGAGAAAGACAATGAATGATCTCAGTGTGGAACCTCAAAAACTGAACTCATGGATACAGAAGATAGATTGGTGGTTGCCAGAGATAGGGAGGAAGGAGCTGGGCGAAATACATGAAGATGGTCAAAAGTATTAACTTTCTATAAGGTTTTTTTAAAAAAAGAGATTGCACTAGTATTTTCATGTTTATTCATCCAGTAGTAAACAAAAGCCCACTCAACTGTGGTAGAGTAAAAGGTAACTGCTTTTGTGCCACATGTTGATCTAAAATATTTTCATAATAAACTAGGACAGTGAATCACCACTGATGGTCTACCTCACTGCAGTTTTTGTTTTTGTTTTTACAGAGAGGAAGGACGAAGGATAGAGAATTAGAAACATCAATCAGCTGCCTCCTGCACAGTTCCTACTGGGGATGTGCCTGCAATCAAGGCACATGCCCTTGACCGGAATTGAACCTGGGACCCCCTCAGTCCGCAGGCCAACGCTCTATCCACTGAGCCAAATCTGTTAGAGCTTCGCTGCAGTTCTTGCCCAATTACACCACATGCATGTACGTACGTGTACATCCTGGTCTGGGTCCAGGCACCACCCTGCACGTAACAGGAGCAGAGAGAGGGCCGGTCATGTGCTAGGGGATATGGAGGGTGCGTGATGGAGCACAGGCCAGAAGCTCCATGTAGGAACAGGTGTTTCACACGCCCCAAGGAGGCGGTCTTGGAAGACTCAGAGAATGGAGTACACCCTTCTTATTTTGGCAAATGACAGGACTGCGTGAAGAGAAGGCCACCGGCAACCTGCCCCAATTCTTCACTCACTTGTCACTGGAGATGCTGCAGTCTATGACTGTTTTCCTGCTCGTGTTGATGATTATAAACGGCAGCTGAATGGTGGAGTTCAGAGCTGGCGGGCCCTGGTTCTGCTGTTCGTTTTGCCGATTCCTCTGTACCAAGTTTTTGAAAGCGATTTGCTGTCATGATCAATAAAAAAATATAGTCATTTAATATGGATGAGTTGGAATTAAATGAATAAAAAGAAAATCCACTTATAGTTTAAAATTAATTTAAAGAGACCTTCCACCAGTAGTGAATTAGACACAAGAAAAAAGATTAGAATAATCCAACTCATATTTCAAGGGGAAAAAATTACATTTAAATGGTGTCTACCATCATCGTGATGTAAATACTGGGCCCATGGTTTCCGTTATCCATAGACATGGGACCTTACAAATCTGAGAGCCAGGGGCACCTATACCTCTCCTCCGAGCTTGTTTTCCCCTTACCCACCACAGACGCCCATGAGTTCAGGGTTGAATATATCGCTTAGTCTAGCCCAATGATATGCAAAAGAGGCAGTGGCAAGCATAACTCACCTGTGCCATGTGATGTCAGTGTGCTGGGACACTTAAGAAAAATTAAGCTAAGTAGGCCATGGCAAATTATTGTTCAGGGACTTAATTTTCTTTCTAAGACAACTTCATCCTTGTTTTTTGATGAAGGAAAGAACAAATGGCTAGGAGGAAATAAGATACGAAAGAGCAAGAAGTGGCTGTTTCCTGTTATACTTTGGGTTTCGTTTCAATAGAGACCTGCTTTTATAAACGTTGACAGCTCGGGTGCTCCGGGTTGAAATCATCTATAATTATTTGGTTTGAGAGATCATAGAGGGGGCAGAAAATCCAGAACTTAAGAAAATACACATGAGAGCAATCTTGGCTAGCACCATTCTTTCTGAAAACACATAATTATGAGTCTACTGAGAAACAGACTTTAAATACAACATATCCCGAAAACCAAGCTCCAAAATGTTCCAGGATACTCTTGAGGAAACCTGAGGAAGGCTCAGCACGGAGCTTAGGGATCATGAGTTGACAGGGAACTCCTGCAGCTAACTGTGCAGGGACAGGGACCTCAGAGAGGCAGCGAGGGGAAGCAGGTGCAGGGCAGGAGCTGAGACCCGAGGGCCCGGCTGGCCTGGTCTACAAGAAGGCAGGATGCTGCAGGGAGCAGCTGCAGGAAAAGGAATCAAGGGTCAGCTTTTTTAAAGCTGCAACAGTCTCTCCAAACAAAATCTTATCTAGACATCTAATATGAAAAACATAAAATGCCTCCTCCAGCGATAGGTCCTATGGGGTTTATTCAGTATGAAAAGCAGATGCAGACACAGGACACAGAAAAGAAGACCCGGCCCAGTCTCCGGGCACCCTATGTTGGGAAAGTCTCTGTTCCACCTGCTGCTACTCTCCTGCCCCGGCCCTGCTTCCTGCTCAGAACAGCACAGACCTTCGGAAGGGCGACCGGTCTTCTCCTGCCCCTCCGATTTATACACGAATGTGAAAGAAGAACAAACGAATGTGAAAGAAGAACAAAAACACATATAAGCACCTAGAAAGTGTAAAACAAAAACCTGGACTATTTAGGAGTACTTAACATTCTATCCTTAAGACAAAGTGACTATTTCAGGGGGAAAACCAAGTAACCCCTTGGTATCTTTACTTCTGAAAGGTGAACTTCACCAAAAATTAAATAACTAACAGTTGATGAAAGCTTTTTAAATAAAGAAAATTGCAGATAATCGAAAAGGCATAAAGGCATGCATTCCCTCCCAGGAACACGCCTGGCCATGCCTTTCCCCCCTCTTTCCTCTATAGGCACGTCTATCTCCTAAACTCAGAGGGAGCCCATGAGATGTGCAATCAGTGGAACAATGGGCAGCGGCACTCATCCCGGGCTAACCCCATAAACCTGTGCCCAAGGCCCCATGTTCTCTGACTTCCCAGTGAGCCAAGCAGGGAGCCTAGCTCTCCCGTAGCTGCCTCTGCCTTTCCTGGTTTCACAGTCCTAAGTGTGTGTTTGCTGTGGCTAATAGATTCTCGCTTGCTTTGCTGCAAGGAAGAACAGCAAAGGCACAAAGACTCCCTGACTCATTTTACACGTTTTTGGCTGGATTGAATATAGCTCCACTGTATGGCTAAACGTGAATTTCTACACCAACTGCAATCACCAAAAGTAGAAAAGAAAATCCATCTAGTACGCCGTGATTTTACCTCCCATAACTTCATACAAAGGCTCTATTATATTTTTAAAAATCATCCAAATTCTAGGCAATTATCCAAAAAAATAGAGAAATCCTTATTACACTATAAATTTTAATTTTCTTTTAAACATAAATGCATTTTAAGGTTGAGTATTTTTACAAAGCCTATTAAGTATTGCATGTTATTCTGTTACTTGTAGGTAATGAGTATTACAGGTGATTTTAATTATTTTAATCAATGTGCCCCAAATTTAACTGGCTTTACTTCTTAGTATTCCACATTAGGACTAAAACACACACACACTCCTCATAGTTTCTGTTCAGAGTAAAGATAAGTGTCAAAGTAAACTGTTGTATAAAATGCCACCCACGGGGCAGGTGAGGGCTGTGGGCCTGATGCTGTTGAGAGACGGAACCAGCTTAGAGACAGACCACGGGGTGGCAGTGGGCTCTCCTGTGGTCCCAGACACCACCTTCAAAGGCACCCAAAGTAGGAAACAAGCAAGCGGAGAAGCAGACACAGGCAGGGAAGATAACGAAAGGCATCCCAGCATCTTTACCTGCAGGAGAAGCTCTTGCAGCTGGGCCCGCTTCTGCTTTATCCGTTCTATCCGCCTCTGCTTCTCTATCTTTAAAACACAGGCCACAAAATAACGTGAAGATGTGTAGGGTATAAAGCACTGCTCATTTTCAGGTCCCAATTCTGAGATATCAAGAATTTTCTTTAGAGAGTGCAAACCAACATCAATAAAGGCGAGACACACCTCTTTGGGGGGAAGAGGTTGGGGTAAGCGAGCAGACAATTCAGCAGAATCGTGGCATCTGCTATCAGTAATAAAACCATCTGCTTAAGGAATGAATACCTGGTGTGCAGGACTCATTGCCATTTACTACTTACGTTCCAACAGTGAGAGCTAACACTTAGGAACACTTGCTCTATGTGCCCGCACCCAGCTGAGTACTCCCCACACATTACCTTAATTCCTCTTCTCAAACCCTAGGTAAGTCGTTAACTATTTGCATGTAAGGAAATGAAGGCACAAAAGGGTTAAGGACACACTGCTTAGTGCTTGGCTAGGACTCTACCCACCTGGTTCCAGAGACCCTGATATTAATTGCTTTGCTATATTATGCTCACCTTCCCCACCCACCAAGAATGAGGTAAGATCTCAGTCTGACTTTTATTTTTACTTTTAATTCATTTGCTTTAAAAAAATCTCACATGGCTGATTGCCAGGTCGAAGAATACACGTATAGTCCTTTCCAAAATTTTTTTTTTAACCAATTTGAGCTCTCATTAGTAACAGTATTTCCCAATAATCCAGTCAGTACTAACACTCTCCTTCCAATGGTGCACAGGACCTTCTAATGGTCCATACTTGGCCCTGGTTACATAGAAGTTAACTTTTAATCCTATCCTATCTTATATCATTTCCTATTTCACATGTGTAAATATCACTTTCCTGAAAGAGAAATTATGTCAGATTTCTTTCTCCTTTTCCTTCATTTATTTTAGTTTATTATTGACAGAAATTTGCTATACTGTATTTTGAATGACTTAAATAAGCACAGCTGGCCCGAGCCGGTTTGGCTCAGTGAATAGAGCATTGACCTTCGGATTCAAGGGTCCCAAATTCAACTCCAGTCCAGGGCACATGCCCAGGTTGTGGGATCGATCCCCAGTAGGGGTTATACAGCCAATCAATGATTCTCTCTCATTATTGATGTTTCTATCTTGCTCTTCCTTTCCCTTCCTCTCTGAAATCAATAAAAATGCATTTAAAAAGAAATAAGCACAGCTGCTAATACAGATAGCTTATATATATTCAATATACAGTTAGATTCCTGTCTGTAGTAAGAAACATGCTTATGGGATAAATTTCCCAGCTTCAAAGGACTATTACTTTCCTCACTCTTATGACTATCTGGAAAACATATCTTAGGGCTTGACTTTCCTTAGGACGAATTCCTAATGGTCTCTTTGGGCAAAAGTCAGTGATATCAAATGAGACATTTTTCTTGTCTACTCCAAGAGAATAGACTACATCAGGAATTTCCTCTCATTATTCTAACCACTATCACATTTTAATCCTAAATTACTTTAGGCTGCTGTGAAATTAGTGTGGCCCTCAACATGTGAGAAGATGTAGGACTTGCCCCCTGTACCTGCAGCATGACAGGTCAGGCCCCACCTGTCCCTCCTGCACACACAAGGTGTACCGACTCTACCTCTAGAACACCTCTCCAAACTCATGCACTGCCATAACTAACGCAGGCCACCTGCAATCTACCCTTCCGTTCCCCCCTCATCCTCCTGTCTGTCCAACTTCCAACCCTCTAGTAGAGTGATCCTTCAGAATACATCCCATCAACTCTCCTCTATAATTCTTCAAAGAGCTTCCCTTAGTTTATAGGATCAGGTCCCAATAGCTTAGCACTTTCTCTTTGTCTGTTCTCTGGCCACACCCCGCAGTGGGCATGCTTTCGGATGCCTGTCTCAGCCCATGCAGGCCTCTGCCTGGAAGGCCCTCCCTGCCCTAAACCACTTGGCAAACTCCACTCCTCCCTCATGACTGAGCTCAGGGATTTTTTTCTTGTAAAGCCCTTCCTTATCCCCCAGAAAATCTGTACCTACTGCTTTCGTAGTAATAATAACATTTTTGGTAACACCTTTTACATTTCTCCTCTTAATTAGAATGATAGGTCCTAGGAGTCAGATTTTGTCTTGTACAATCTTTGGTCAAGCACATAGCTAGCAGATGCTAATAGATTTTTCTTATTAGCTTAATATTACCTGTAATTAAAATGATGCTCAACTCTAACAAAAGGAAAAAAGGAGGGCATTGCCACTGCACCATATAAATAAAGTTATAATTTCTGATAAATGTCTGGTTTCTCCCTCCATCCACAAGTAAAATGATACCAGATCATGAGAAAAACATGGAATCAACCACATTTATCTCTGTAAGCTACCTGTCATCTTAGATTATTCCCTTTATGGCCATGACAATAAAAATATGCCAGATTTGGAAACTATGTCAAGGCACATGTTCATTTAGGAAAGATTTCCTATAATGATTAAAATTAACAGAATAAAAAGGTTTCTGTACACATCATATCCAAATTCATGTTACTGCTAAACATCTGATAAAGACACGAATGAAATACCATTCTGTTACCACTGATTCTAGAATTAACGGTAAAAGTTTAAATATAAGAAGCAAATGGACAGCTTCACCCATATTTTCGGGGTCCATAAAACAAGCATTACATCAAAACTGAGATAGTATTTCTGTTACATGAATCACCAAAAAGTTATTGAGTACTCAGAATTGAATGAGAATAAAGATCTTCTCTAAGAAACAGTAAAAATCAAGCCATTTAATTTCTATGCCCATTATTTCATCAGGATACCAGTCAGACTACATATCTCTAAAGTTTCTTCCAGTTCTAAAATTCTACATAGAAGAATCTATTTTTAAAAAAGAGACAGTATACATAAATAATTAGGAATATTTTACTAGTATGTAACCACATTTCTAAATTAAAATGCCTCTGATGTAAAACAAAGCAAACTACTTTGTATAATCAGATTTTCCTTTCTTACCTCCAGGTTTTGACACTCCTGAGCAGAATTCGTAGGCAAGCCAATCCACTTGATTTCTTTTTTTTCTTTTGATATTATGTTCATTGCCATTAGCACATTTAAAGCATCATAAACTCTTCGCCTAATGTTCTTCTGGTCATAAGCCTGCTAAAAAATATATTTATTAAGTGATAAAAGTTAAGGGTTAAAATAATAGTCAAAAGATATTAAAATATTTAATTTATTACACACACACACACACACACACACACACACACATATATACATAAAAGCCTAATATACTAAGTATCCAACCACTGGGGGGCTGACTCTGAACGGCAGGTTAGCTTGCTACTGGGGTCTGGCTGATCGGGACTGGGCGAGGTGGGCTGGACATGCTCTGGAGCCCTCCCAGGGTCCTTCCTTGGCCGGCCAGCCCCCATTGGCCCTGATAAGGACTGGGAGAGATGGCCCCAATCGGCCTCAATTGCTGGCCAGACCAAGGGACCTCACCTGTGCATGAATTCATATTATTTTTTTTCTCCTTTTGTCCCACTTTCTTTTTTTAAAATATGTTTTATTGATTTTTTACAGAGAGGAAGGGAGAGGGAGAGTCAGAAACATCGATGAGAGAGAGACATGAATCAGCTGCCCCACCCCCACCCCCGCACCAAACCTCTCACTGGGGATGTGTCTACAACCAAGGTACATGTCCTTGACTGGAACCAAACCTGAAACCCTTCAGTCCACAGGCTGATACTCTATTCACTGAGCCAAACTGGTTTTGGATGAATTTATATTATTATAACATCTTCAAAGTGCTGAAAATATTCTATACCCAGTGAAACTAACTTCAAAAGAAAAATAAAGACATTTTCAAACAATCTAAAACATAGAACAATCTAAAGAAAGTAAAAATTATGTTACCTACAGATCTAAATTAAAAAAATGCTAACGGGCCTTCTTCAGGGAGAAGGAAGATGATGTAACTGAGATAGAGCATGGAAAAGTAGGATGGAATGAAGACCAACTCAAAAGGAAAATCTCAGTTAACACTCTCTGTATAAAACAAGAATGGCCCAGCCAACGTGGCCTGAGTGTTGACCTATGAGCCAGGAGGTCACAGTTTGATTCCCAGTCAGGTCATACACTCAAATTATAGGCTCAATCCCCAGTGTGGGGCATGCAGGAAGCAGCCAATCAATGATTCTCTCTCATCACTGATGTTTCTATTTCTCTCTTCCTCTCCTTTTTTTCTCTGAAATCAATAAAAAAAAATTAAAATATATTTTATTGATGTTTTACAGAGAGGAAGGGAGAGTGATAGAGAGTTAGAAACATCGATGAGAGAGAAACATAGATCAGCTGCCTTCTGCATACCTCCTACTGGGGATGTGCCTGCAACCAAGGTACATGCCCTTGACCAGAATCGAATCTGGGACCCTTGAGTCCACAGGCCAACGCTCTATCCACTGAGCCAAACCAGTCAGGGCCCATAAAGATATTTTTAATAAATAAAATAAAACAAGAATGCCTTTTTGAGGCTAGAATATATATAGAACTAATATACATGACAACAATAGGATATATAGAACACATGGGTAATGAAATTAATGTGAGCTAAGGCTTTTCATTGTCTGGGAGGATATTTGACTTTGAAAAGTCAAGGATGCATGTTTTAAGCTCTAGGTAAACAGTGCATCTCAAAATGTGGTCCATAGGCTAATACTAATCCACATACTCTTACTAGCTTACAATGAAAATAGGGAACTTGCACCCAAATGCCAATCAAATGGATCACTATCTAAAGAACACTGTTCAATTCAGGTGACTTTTTTGAGGGGGGTGTGTAGCAAGACTTTCTCAATGAAGAAAAGTGTGTTAACTTGCATTGTGGAAAATGCCCTTTATCTTATTGTATATGGGTAGATCCTAAGAATAAAACCCAATCAAATGCCCTGATAATAAAGGATAGTGGAGAACACTGAATCCATTTAAAGGTAGAACTAAACTTAAATAAAGGAGATTTGCCTGGCCAGCATGGCTCAATGGCAGAGCACTGACCTATGAACCAGGAGGTCACAGTTCAATTCTCAGTTGGGACACATGGAGACAGTTGTGGAGCATGCAGAAGGCAGCCTACCAATGATTTTCTCTCATCATTGATGTTTCTCTTTCTCCCTCTCCCTTCCTCTCTGAAGTCAATAAAAATATATTTAAAAAATAATAATAAATGGGAAGTTTAAGTTCTAGAACTGAATGTAAATAGAAATTCTGATACTGCAGAAATGACAACTTAACAAATATCAGTATGCTCCCTCAGGAACCCCCAAAATTATATTTTAAAAATATTTGTTCATCTGTATGTTGAAATAAATAATGAAAGAATTCTTTACAAAACAAAAAAATCAACAACAAAAAATTCCTAGCAGACCATATAAAACCCTCAAATAAAGGAGGAATTGGAATTCACTATCTTGTCTAAATCCTCATATTGATGTCACAGATAACCCAAAGAGGTACACAATTGCATCACTCATCACAATCAATGTCAAGTGCATGATCTACCTACCGAATCAGCTGCCAAATGGTTATTTGAATTGGTGAACTCTGATACCAGCTCATCAGCTACTTCATTATATGACGTTGTGCCTTTCCGCTGAACTTTCTCACACACTTTCATTGAAAAATGTCTCAAGCCTTTTCCATTTTTATCTCCTTTTTTGCTTCGTTTACTAAGAGAAGAAAACATATTTATACTCCATTATACTTACTTAGAGACTTCCTTTACAAAAGTAGAAAATAAAAGACAGTAATTTGATTTTTGTTTCAAGTGGTAAGTTTTAATTGAATTAGAGATGAAGTTTTAAATTTAATTTTTACCTTAAAAGCCTAATCCTATCTAATAAAAGAGTAATATGCAAATTGATTGTACCTCCATGACACCCACAAACCACGCCCACTAGCCAACCAGGAGCAAACATGCAAATTAACCCAACCAAGATGGCTGCAGTCACGGAGAGAGCAGAAGGCTTGGATTTCCTTGGCAATGGAGGAAGCCAAGCTTTCTGCCTGCCCTGGCCTGCCTTGGCCTTTGCTTAAGGCTACAAAGTTTCAATTATAGACAATAAATAAATCCCAGATACCAGGGCCTCCGCTTGGGTTGCGAGAGGGCGTGGCTGGCCTGAAAACCACCACAGGCCCCTCGCCTAGGCCACCCCACATCCCAAAGGAATCCCACCCTGATTCCAGGACACCCTTTAGGGCAAACCAGCCGGCCCCCACCCGTACACCAGGCTTCTATCTAATCATATATATATATATATATATATATATATATATATATATATATAGAGAGAGAGAGAGAGAGAGAGAGAGAGAGAGAGAGAGAATAATATGCAAATTGATAGTCACTCCAACACACACAAGATGACTGCCCCCATGAGGTCAAAGATGACTGCCCCATGTGGGCACAAGATGGCTACTACAAGATGGCCAGCAGGGGAGGGCATTGGGGACAATCAAGCCTGTAGGGGAGAGTAGTTAGGGGTAACCAGGTCGACAGAGGAGGGAAGTTGGGGGCGACCAGGCCTGCAGGGGAGAGCAATTGGGGGAACAAGGCCTTTAGGGGAGGGCAGATAGGGGTGACCAGGCCAGCAGGGAAGGGTAGTTAGGGGCAAACAGGCTGGCAGGGGAGTGATTAGGGGATGATCAGGCTGGCAGGCAGAAGCAGTTAGGAGCAATCAGGAAGGCAGGCAGGTGAGCAGTTGGGAACCAGCAGTCTTGGATTGTGAGAGGGATGTCTGACTGCCTGTTTAGGCCCGATCCCAGGAGGGGTCCCAGACTGGAAAGGGTGCAAGCTGGGCTGAGGGACACACACCCCCATGCACAAATTTCGTGCACCAGGCCTCTAGTAAAATATAAAGCTAGAGTGCTTCTCTTATACACATCACCTATTTCTTCAACAAATATTTACTGAACAGTTATTTACTATTATGTTCTAGGCACTGTTCTACTTACTGGGAATAAATCCATGAGAAAGAGAGATAAAAACTTTGTCCTCATAGTTTATATACTGGTAAATACTTACCTAATTATTTCAAGTTTAGTTAATGCCTAGGCCTAAATTTTGATAACTTAGTTATTAAATTTTCAGGGATTCAGTTTAGTCTTACTAAACTGAGTGGTTTAGTTCTGCTAATCTGAGTGCCAATATATGCCAAGATTATAAAAGACATGTCAATTTAATATTTAATATTCAAATAGACTACACACACACACCCCAGTTATGGGGGAGTCTAGGAAAATATCAAGACAGCAGCATAGTTTTCAAACTCTCCAACTCCCCAAATAAAAACAGATAGAGCAACTAGACAGCAAAATAGAAACCTCATGACAATATTTACAGCAAAACTAGATAAGGTATCCTCAGAATACAATACCAACAGCCAAAGGCCTACACGGTAGTGAGCAGAATAAGAAATACTCAATGGGGCTGCATTTAATGGAAATCAGAACAGTAATCCCAAAATAGCCAATACGAATTTACTAGAAAGCACAAGCAAGCCAATTTGAGAACAGCAGTTGAAACAAGGAGTTTTACCCTTTTCAATATTAGCTGTGTGCAAGGGAACCAACGGAAGGACTAAAAAGGTCACAATAATCTATTCTGCATGACTCCCACAACTGATATTCAAGAGAAAATGACTAATATTGAAGAGAGGCAAAGAATATACTGACAATAAGAGTATCTGACCAAAAAATAAAAGGGAATAGATTCTAAACATTAAATGCTAATAATTGAAAAAAGTGTTCATAAAATACAGTCAAACCTCGTTTCTCGAACATCTTCCATTCCCGTCCCGTTGCTCACAGAAAAAATATCTAGGCTGTAGAACCAAACTTCAGTTTTCGAACTGACACCCTTTCAAGCTAATACCTCAGCATGACAAAAAGAGTCTCTCGGCCACAAACAAAGGAGAGAATGCTTTTGTTGCTGGGGAAATCACCGAATAGCACAATTTCAAAATGTAGAGGCCATTAAGAGTGCTAATGTTGCT
>PVJN01023063.1:0-32703 GCA_004026805.1 Lasiurus borealis
TTTTTTATATCATCTTCCAATTGGGTTGGTTTATTTCAATGTAATGTTCTTTTTTTCTGATTATGATTCAGAAATGTTTGTTTAATGACATCAGAGCCAAAGTGTTCATATAGTAAAAGTAGCTGATATGATACATTTTAATTCCAAATTACAGTCTCTTTCATTTGATTAGTACATTGTTTTGTTCAGAGGCAATATAAATCCCTTGACTCAATATGGACTCAAATTTATTTCTGTTGCCTATTTATATCTGTTTGTGAACATATTTGTTTTTATTTTAGCATTTAGAGAATTTTGATGTTTACTACACTTTTTTATACTTTTTACCATTATATCCTTTTATTCAATACACACTCATGAAACAATAGAAATGCACCAATTGTTAGTAATAGTTATCTATGAATTGTAGGACATATTGGTTATCTTAGTTATTTTTCTATATAGTTATTTACATTTTTCTTAAAGAATATGTAAGCTTTCACTATTGGAAAAAGAGTTTGTAGTCATTTTATTCTTTTAAATATATTCTTATTGGTTTCAGAGGGAGAGGGACAGAGAGATAGAAACATCAATGATGAGAGGGAATCATTGATCAACTGCCTCCTGCATGCCTTCTACAGCGGAATGAGTGCAACCTGGGCATGTGCCCTGATTGGAATTGAACCCAGGACCCTTCAGTCTGCAGACAAACACTTTATCCACTGATTTAATCCAGCTAGGGCTTATATTTTTTATTTTAAAAAATTCAATTACAGCTGACATTCAATAGTGTTTTATATTAGTTTCAAGTTTCATAGTGATTAGACATTTATATAACTTATATGTGAATTTAGTTCTAACATCAAACACAAATAGATGCCTCATGTAGATTTGCATTCTATTGAGATCATAAACAGCAATATTACTCTACAAAAAGTCAT
Organism: Lasiurus borealis; assembly: GCA_004026805.1. Lineage (NCBI taxonomy): Eukaryota > Metazoa > Chordata > Mammalia > Chiroptera > Vespertilionidae > Lasiurus > Lasiurus borealis. The sequence goes on from PVJN01023063.1 coordinate 921, forward strand.
ACTTGAAAAATGTTGTTTTTTCTAAAATTTTAGGATAAGTTAGCTAAAATTTTAGAGGTCTTTCTGTTTCTAGTATTTTGACTAGAATATGGATGGCTGATTTCAAATTGTCAGATTTTATAGTAGAGACAATAGAAACCAAATAGAATCTATTTTTTTTAAATCTGGAATGCATTTATTAACTTAAAGTAGGTGATTTGGAGGGATCAGAAAACTGTCCTACAAGTCTACAGAGGTAAGATCCAGAGAGCCAGAGGAACACCTACCTACAACTCTGAACTCAGTAGTATAAGACTTGATGGTGTACCATCCAACATGGCACCTAGGACTCCCTGGCCCGAAAGTATTTTATCGACTACACTTACTCCCAAAGAACCACCCTTCTTGCATTGTTTACCAGAGTTCCCTTTGGCTCATGCAGTCCTTTTCTTCCAAATGTCATAAGAGGATGTCCTATTCGTCAGGTTATTAGGCAAAGTTCACCTGCAAATGAATGTGGAAGTGCAGTTTTAAGCATCCCAGCCGCTGTGGTACAGAAGTATCATGCTAAAAAAGTGATTGGAGTGGGTGGATCAAAGTACAATATCTATCACATCTGTGAAGTATGTTCAAGTCATAATTTAATAATACTCTCTACTGGTTTACTGTTACATGTACTTTTCACAACATTAGATACTTGTCTGATTACTTCTATATTAGAACATCCTTCAAAATAAAGTTTCCCTGTCAAGGGTACTTTTTTTTTTTTTAATTCTTGCCAAAGTCCCTTTCAATTTTTCTTTCCTTTTTTTAAAGCATAGCTCCACCAAAAATTACCCAGTAATTTGTATTTCCTTTTCTCTCTAACCAACTCTGGCTATTATTCTTTTAATACATTTTTAAACAATTTGACAGAACAAAAATATCACTTTATTTTAGTTAACAAATACTTTTATTATAAGTCTTGTGAATGTAACTCTTTCTAAAATGTATACTTTTCATTAGTTAAAGAGTTTGCATAAATTAAAAACTATGGTTATTAGATAAAGTCATTAACATAATTATTAAGTAGCACCGTTTGCCTTAAAGCAGTACTTGAGCTTTTAGTATGGAAGGACATTATTTGCTCCAAACTCCTATGCTTTGTGAGTTCTTGATCGACTATTAATACATTTTACTTTCTCTGTCCTTCCTTTCAAAGAGAAACTGTGTCTTTCCCCAGGCATATATCCTTTTCCCCCATAATCCTCTACTTTTACTAATATTGTATAATCCATTTTACGTTCAGAAAGAAAAAAATAAATGTTATTACAAAAAGACAGGTGGGAAAAGTAAGTTAGAAGATAGATTTAGGGCTTTCTTTAAGTCTCGGGTTCATAAGCATTAGTGATTAGACATGTGGAGTCTTAGGGACTATGTTTATCTTATGTACTAGTTCTTTATTTTCTAATGGTTATTGTTCAAAGTATTACATAGGACCCCTTTTACCCCACTGCTCTCTCCCACCCTGCCCCTCACTACATGCCTTCACCAGCCTATGGGTTATGCACATATGCATATGAGTTCATTGGTTGATCTCTTCCAACCCTCTCACCCTCCACTGCCTGTCTTCTGAGGTTTGACTCTTTGTTCAATGCTTTTGTGCCTCTGGGTCTATTTTTATTCATCAGTTTATGTTGTTTATTAGGTTTCACAAATGAGTGAGATAATGTGATATGTATTTTTCTCTCAATGGCTTATTTCACTTAACATAATGCTCTCTATGTCCATCCATGCTGTTGCAAATGGTAAGAGTTCTTTCATTTTTATAGTTGCATACTATTTTACTGGATCTTGACCCTGACTAAGATAATTGAACATTTTCAAGAAATAATCCCCTGATGATAAATATTACCAAATTATATGGAGGGAAATAAAACATCAGAATAATAAATTCCTCATATATTCAAGTAAACTAATTTGAAGAGAGGTGTAATAAAATGCTCTTGATGTAATAGAAATTTTGCAAAAGGTTGTTTTTCCACTATTTCCAGCATTGCTCTCTTTTTTAATACCATATAGAAAACTGCTATGCATATACTGTTAGACACACAATACTGAGAATGGAAAGCTGATTGTAAAATAAAAAATCTTGTAGCTTAGAAAGCAACAAGGGAAATAGTTATAACTGTAAAGTGTTTGGGGCTCACTGTTGGCGAAATGTATGATATGAACAAATATAAAGAAAAAAATATGGAGTTCTACGCTTGAGAAGTTCTCTTAAATAGCAAAACCACAGGTATCTGTAGAGAGGATTGTCAAAAAATGAACCCATAAGTGGTAAACTGCAGAGCATAAGGCTTTATTCATCATATGTTGTATATGAGGGTAGCAAACTGTCAAAAATATCCCTTAAAGTGTGTGAGTAGTCAAACACTTGTCTTCTGTGCTTTATTCATTTCAGTTTTTTAAAAACGTGAAATAAAACTTGCAATCCAAAAAATCAGTTTGTCAGTAATATGCTTTCATTCTCATGGCCATGGTCAAATTCCAGTCCAAGCTCATTTTTCCTTAAAAGAATTCATTTGTGGATATACATGTTTCAACCTGGAACCCGCATGCCTTCAGCCAAACTTGGCAACCAATGTCTTCTCTCTGCCCAGTATGTGTCAGATCATATTACCATCCTAACTTGGCTTTGATATCACTCTCTGCAAAGTTTACAATGCAACAAGGGAATATTTTTAAATAAAAAAATAGAATTTTAAAAATAATTGGCACATGCGGACATTTACTCCATTATATTTCATATTCACTGTGAAACAAATAACATAAGTTCATTTGGAGCGTGTGTTTCTATGTTCACTTTCCTCCTGCTTGACTTCTGATGTATGATCCAAAGGAAATGATGTTACTAAGTGGAATTGTATCCGAGGAAGCACTGTGAAAGCCAGATGAGACAAATGGAAAAGTAGGAAATAGATGTATTTTGTTTTATTGTTGTTGCTATTTTAGGTTCTACTTTTTTTCATAACTGTCAGTTCCAACTTCCTACCCATTTCATTGTTAGACTTACCCCTTTGATAATAAAACCTCAGACCAAAACTTTCTTCATGGGATTGAGAAAATAAACCATTGGAAAAACGTTGATGAATTGTATTATTTTTGTAAATTTCAATAAGATTTCTATGCCAGTCAGTGAGACTTTTCCCTGCTTCCTCTAGCAGTTCTTCTGCTTCACGTTGAAGTATGTTACCCATGAAAAAATGTGAGGTTCCCTGCTCTCCCTGGTGCTGGCTGGCTCCCATAGCTCTACCACTCAGGTGGGCATGCAGAGACTCCTGCAAACCCAGACTTTTGGCTTTTTCCAGTTTCAGCAGGACACTGCTGCTCTGATCAGCTCCTGTGACCATAGGCTTCCAATTAACCCAGTGAACTCAGGCTCTAGATGTTCACCTGCAAACGCAGATTCCTGGCTATATCCCATTGTAAGCCAACTACCACAGACGGAAACTCTCAACCCACTGCTGTGCCAGAGCAGCCCCAGCCCATTCTGCCACCACACAGGCCTCCACAGAACCAGCCTTCAATTTGGCCACCACAGCCCCAGGTTCCTGCCTCACTCTAGCACAGTGGTTCTCAACCTTCCTAATACCGCGACCCTTTAAGACAGCTCCTCATGTGGTCGTGACCCCCAACCATAAAATTATTTCCGTTGCTACTTCATAACTGTAATTTTGCTACTGTTATGAACTGTAATGTAAATATCTGATATGCAGGATGTATTTTCCTTGTTACAAATTGAACATAATTAAAGCATAGTGATTAATCACAAAACAATATGTAATTATATATTATGAAATATTTATTTCTGATTACAAATAAATGAAATTTTGTCTTGAATCGTGGTGTAGCATGGGTAACAGTCTTAATATAACAACAGTAAACTACATTGCTACATTTTGCTACACCAAGGAGTGGTGTGTTGATTCCTAAGACCATGGGAAATAGGTGTTTTCCAATAGTCTTAGGTGACCCCTGTGAAAGGGTCATTCGACCCCCAAAGGGGTCGCGACCCACAGGTTGAGAACCATTACTCTAGCACAAGGCCTAACCTCATTGCACCAGCTCCCAGGCCATATGCCATTCCAGCCAATTTTATTTTACAAATAAAACTTTGGTAATATTTACCCTCAGGAGATTATTTTTTTGAATATTACTAAACTGAATCCTGTGGACTCAAATGCTGTACATACCCCACTGGCAACTGCTAACTGGTTGGCTTCTGTGGATCCAGAATCAAGGTCCTCTCACACAGACCTAGACCCAAGGTATCATTGTAGGCTCAGGTTTCAGGCCGATACAATTAATGAGGTTATCACTTGCGGTCCCCATGTACCAAGCACCATGCCTGTCCCCCTGCTGACCTGGGTACCAAACACGTTTAACCAAGGACTTCAACAACAAAAGTGTAAATAGATTCCACCAGGCAGTTCAACCAGAATCTCTAAATGGGCTGACTGAAGAAGGACTTTCCTGTCAAAGCTCATATGTAAAGACTTGAAAAGGTTCTTACTTCCTCAAATGCACAGGCACTGATTTAAGGCCACAAGGATCATAAAGAAGCAATAAAACATGACATCACCAAAGGAAAGAAATAAAACTCCAATGACTAACCCTAAAGAAATGAAGATGTATAAACTTCCGACAAAGAATCCTATATAAAGAAACCCTAATATGCAAATCAACTGAACAGAACTACCGAACAGCAGAATGACCATTTGCTATGATGTTATGATGTGCACTGACCAGCAGGGAGCAGACGCTCAAGGAAGAAAGCCAGGCAAGCTCAGCAGTGGTGGCTGGAGCTCTCCTGCCTCTGTGACTGTGGGACATCCCCTAGGGCTGTGAGAGGGCACAGGCCAGGCTGAGGAACCTTTGCCCTCTTTCCCTCCTCCCAGTGCATGAATGTCTAATATTTCTACTATTTCTTTTTGGTTTTAACTTTGACCTGTTGCATGAGTTTATTTAAAACTGTATGGCTTATTTTTAGCTGATGACAAATTTGAAGAAATAACACACACTGAACATTCAGGCATTTGTAATCATATCTTGCACTTTAAAACAAATTGGATGTGGGGATCAGGTAGGGACCTAAGGAGTTAGAAATTTGAGTCATGAAGACAATGAATTTGTGATTGAACCAAATCAGTCAAGGGTGAAATTAAATAGATTAAGGAAGTCAGTTTCCAAGGTACAGGTGTCATCAGCTAACATGTTTGTTTATTTTTCCTGTGGCAGATTACCCATAGTCCATAGAGAACAAGATCACCAGATCCAAAACTGCCTTTCAGTCTTCACTTTGATCTCCATTTGACTATTTTGCATACAAAATAGTCCCTGACTATTCCACCCCATATTTACTTTTATGAAGACAATTCTGAATATGCTGGTTATTAACATATTTGGTACATGACAAAACTAATTAAACTTTCATGAATGTATTACTTCAAAACAAACACTCCGGCTCTTGTGAAAGATGTTATTAATAGATTAATTTTATGTATCTGACTAATCTTTCTTCATTATATTTGGAGTCTTAAAAATTAACTATATTTGGTTTGATACAGAATAGATGAAGTAATTTTTGTACATAAAAACATATTACTGGAGAAATGTGGAACCTACTGGATCAATAAAGCTTAGTAGGAGTCATTTCAAAGGTCTGATCAAAAGGAAATGCGCCTTTACTCTTGGGCTGTTTTTTAATCTGGTGGATTAATAATGAAAACTGACTTCTGAACAGCTCTCATGGAAGGATATTTATGGGAGTTTGTAGTTGGGCAGAATGTAGCTCAGGACTGTACAACAAATATTCTTTTAGGATCAACTTCTTGCTCGGTTCTGAAGTTACTAAGATGAATGTGACACAGTCTTGGTCTATGGGAGTTCTGAGAAAGATTCACTATTTTTCAATGGAATACATTAGCATACAAAGAAGGGACATTTAATCTAAACTGAGAAGAAAGAAGATTTTTGTAGAAGGGGTGTTGCCTTGCCAGATTCTTAAAAGAGAAATAGAAGTTCACTAGGAAAATCGTAAGAGGAAGTAAGTTTCAGCAATGACACAGCAAACATAAACTGAGGTTTTGTCTAGACAAACTATACTAATAAAAGGGTAATATGTTAATTAGACCAGGAGACCTTCCAGATGTCCTTCTGGTCAAAGCCATAGTGGCAGGTCAAGGCAAAGATGATTAGGGGTGATCAAGCCAGCAGGGGAGGGCAGGTGGAGGCAAGCAGGCCAGTGGGGGATGAGGAGAGTTGGGGGCAATCACACCAGTGGGAGACAGTTGGGGATGAAAAGGCTGGCAGGGGGGGCATTTGAGGGGAGCAGCCTGGCATGGGGGTAGGTGAGGGTCAGCAGCCTGGTGGAGGAGGCATTTGGATATGATCAAGCCAGCAGGCAGAGTGGTTAGGGGCGATCAGGCAGGCAGGCAGGTGAACAATTAGGAGCCAGCAGTCCTGGATTGCAAGAGGGATGTCCCACAAGGATCCGGCCTAAACCAGAAGTCAGATATCACCTGAAGGGTCCCAGTTTGGAGAGGGTGCAGGCTTTCTGAGGGACACCCCTTCCCCATATATGAATTTCATGCACTGAGCAACTAGTAAATTATAAGAGTGGAAAGGGTATGGGGAATTAGACAGAGATGAGATATCAGGAGTTTAAATTAGGTTAGCTATATAAAAAATGTCTATCCATAAATTTAACAATAACCAACTGGAAAAAGTTTAAATATGTATATCCAACTCCCACCTTCTTTTCTTTTCCTTTATCTTTCCTGCGCCCGAAAGTTATTGATTATATATTTGTATCTCTACCAATACTCACATGAAAATATATGCTTTTTGTCTATGTAGCAAGGATAGATTTAATTAAGACAGTGGCCATATATATATATAAGAAGAAGGAATAATGCAAAAAAGCTACTTCTCTCTGAAATACAAATGAAAAAGATGTTTGGTAATTCAAGAATTGCTTCCAGCTGAAACTGGTTTGGCTCAGTGGGTAGAGCATCAGCCTGCAGACTGAAAGTTCCCAGGTTCGATTCCAGTCAAGGGCATGTATCTTGGTTGCGGGAACATCCCCAGTAGGGGGCATGCAGGAGGCGGCTGATTGATGTCTCTCTCTCATTGATGTTTCTAACTTTATATCCCTCTCCCTTCCTTTCTGTAAAAAAATCAATAAAATATATTTAAAAAGAAAAGAATTGCTTCCAGTAAGAATTGGTCAGGTTTTCTTTATGAAAACATGGGAGGAAAATAAATTTTGATTACAGTTTGGGTGAGTTTTCATGGGTCAGGTGAAATATAGCTTCACCAAGAGAAGCATAGATTTGCCAGGCAGAAGTAGAAGCTGAAATTAATCTAAGTAATAAAACTTGCCCCCAAATACAAGGTACATTCCAGCAAGAATAAGGTGTCTGATGTGACAGGAGTGCATAATGCTTAATTCTAAAGGATGTAGAGACCATAACATCTTTGGAAATGTTTTCATTAACCATTTAGTTCAGAAAAGCTTTGTGTTGGGAAACATGTAATGCTTCTATACCAAGAAGTACTATTATTTTACCTTTGATTTGGGCGCATGAAACTAACTCTAATGGAATAACAGATGAATGCAAGACAAAAACAAAGATTTTGGGAAATAGGTGAGGAAACGGTTGTATGAGTGACATTACAGCGAGCAGCTGTGCTAAATGGGGCGGGGAGAGAGGAAGAGGAAGAAAGAGTTAGCAATATGGCATATTTTAGATCTAAAAATGCAGTGGCTTGAAACTCCTTGCACATTGACAAGGACGAAAAACTGTAGATCTGTGTGGTTTTAAGCTCCATTTGAGAGACACGTGCCTTACAATATAGAATAGTGCTTGCCAAAGGCTTTGTTAATCATGCCCATCGGCATAATTGATAGACTTTTCACAAATAAATAAGTAATAAGCCTTGAAATCCTCTCCCAAGAAACACACCTACTCGGAAGGCTTTAAGCAATTTTGATTTACGCTTCAGTCTCCGGAGTGTACCAAGTGCATTTACCTGCACAGCACTGCTTTCCCAGGTTCTGCCTAAGAGAGTGCTTTCTGCCTCAGATACGTGCACTGGACATCTTGCAAGCAACACCTTCCCAATTATCATGGATATGATAGCTCGTGATGCTACCTACATGTTCATTATCATGAGACTCTTGGCAGGGCATTAGTATTATTTAAAATAATGAATTAGTCATCTGTGATTGACAGGCATTGTGGTTAAGGTTTGTTCAACATGGAATAACAGTGCATAAGTAACTTGTGTTTACTTCTTTTCAGGAAACATAAGTTAACTTTATATTATTTTAAAGTGGCATATATTATTGAGTTAATGTGTCAATATTGTATTAGAATTTCAAAATTTGTTTTAAGGATTTTGCATATTTCTTTTTCCACGAACTATTTGGTGATGTGTCTGTATTATATAATGCTATGCATATCTGTAAATCTTCGCTAAATATATACATATATTCTTTCTTCCTTTCTTTCTTCCATTTTTCTGATCTGCTTCCTTTGATGACTCTATACTTTTGACTCCAGACTGGCAATATGAGGGTAAGATGACAAATATTAAAATTCCAAACAGCCTCATGAGCATTGCTTGTCTGTCTTTGTTTCATTCTCTTTAGAACATCGTTAAAATGTTATCCACTTCCTTTAATTAGTCTCTTTATCACAATTAAAGTCTAATTATGTTTGCTTCTGTTATGAAGCTTTAATTACAACTTATCCTTGTTGATCATTCCTTTATGTTATTTCTTTGGGTTATATTACCATCCCATTATTTCTGTCCTGAAAGACTTTTGCACTCCTGTGGTCTCTGCTGGTGTTTTCTCAATCAGATTTGAATAGCTTCACAATATACAATGTAACTATGTTATGATGTGGTAAGGTATGTGGTTCATGTGAATTTTTTTTAATATTTAAAAGCTGTTATAAGTAATATTAGTTTGATTGTAGGATTTTTCTTTTTAACTATCACTACCCATCTCAGTGAATTTGATCTCAGGGTGAGTGCTCCCATAGTTGTAACTTCTTACCTTTGGTTGTTTTCTCTCTTTAGATTGCAAACTAGCTAGGGGAGGACCACCAGCTACCATAGTTGCTATTGATGAAGAGAGTCGGAATGGTGAGTGAGCTTTCTGTTTGCAAGTGACTTATCCAAGAGGGATTTCTTCCCATTTTAATGCTGTATTTGTTATGTGCAAATATACTAAATATACTAAATATACTAAATAAATGCTTCAACCCAAATTCACAAACAGCTCTCCTTTAACTTTTCCCAAGTAAGGGTTTCAATATTGCCTTTCTCTGGTAATGCTTTACTTAGATTATATTATGAGAAATTCTAGATAGTTGCTTAGATTTTGTTGTGAAAGAATTATTTGATTTAGGATCAGTCCAGGAATGCATTCAGGTACTGCTGGAATTCTTCTTTGTCAATAGAGTTTATTATTATTTCATTTATCTGAAATACATTACATTCCTCCAAAAGAAGTATATCACAAGGTAAGTCATACACTGCTAACTGAAATTGGTCAGAATCTGGTAAAGATTAGGATCCACAGTTTAATAGACATGGAGATTAAGAAATGGTTAATAGGGAAACTGAAAGTGCATGGGAACAGAAAAACTGACAGAAAGTCTAGGGCAGACAAAGAAGTATGCATTTTCATGCAAGTTGTCTGCCATATTGAATAACTAATACCTAATTTATATTAAATTCTAAGAATGATGCTTTTTTTTAATCAGGACAAAAATAGATATAATTAGCTTTTTTTTTCCCCACAATACTCTTTTAGCATCTCAAAACGTTAATGTTAAAATACTTAAAGAATATGCACAAAATTCCTGCAAGTGTAGGCCTTCTTTCCCGCAGCTGCAGCACTGGCTTCTCCCTGGCACCTGGGACCCAGTCTTTCCTCCAGCCGCTGGCAAGCACCCCGACCCTGGGCTTTCCTCACAGCCCTAGCTTCCTCTGGAAGGTCGTCCAGAAGGTCATCTGGTCTAATTAGCATATTATTATGCTTTTATGATTAAGTGTGGGAATGTGCTTTATGGCTAATTTTGTCTACTGCTCCTATAATGGAACTTCCACTATTCTTCTTTGATTTGTACTTTCTATTTCTTTTAAGCATTGCGTTTTCCAGATTTACATTTTTAAAGAAAAAACTGTCAATTATTACAAGTGTTTTTAATAGAATTAAACCAATATAAATTTTGAAAACTTATATAATATACACAATAACTGCATTATTATATTCACTTCATTGTGGATTTATTGTTGCAGCATTAGGAATATTCCTTTTACATCTTTGAAGAGTTGACATAAACTTTTATTTTTGTACATCCTTTAAAATACATAAAAAATGCCTGCAGCTTTACTGGCCTATGGTTACTATATTTCACCTGTACCATGAAAACTCACCCAAACTTAAATATCTATTAGCACCACTTAAGAAATCACAAAAATCTGAGGGTTTATTTTTTCATGTCAATCCCTATTAAGCATGAAAGCATATTAAGTTAATTGTAGTAATTATGATTCATTTAAATAAATTGGAAATAAATCCTATGTGTGTCCACAGAAAAGGAAAAATATACAAAAAATAGTATACCAGAAAAATGTTCTACTTCACGTGTAGAATTATGGTTTATTTGTTGTTAACTATTTTTTTGTGTGTGAATAAGTTTGTATTTTTTAAGTGTTCCACAATGAAAACAGTTTGCTTTTTAAACCAGAGATAAAATAAATAAATAAAAAGACAGAAGGCCAATCTATATTTTCTTTTTATATTGTTCACCAATTCCCTTGAACATATAAGCTGAGCTAAACTAAAATATTTAGCTTAACTAAATATTTGTGCTTTAATGCATGAGCTTATACAGAGCTTATTCTGCCAACCAGATAATTATAGCTATAGTTTTGATATTTTATTTCCTGTCATGTAGATTATCCCACTTTTCAAAGGAGCTTAAGAACTCTGCAAAGATGTTGCTATAGTACATTGCAAAGATGTTGCTGTTTGGTGGCATGTTGTGAAATATAAATATTTTAGTTTTAGAAGAATGTGACTTGATATAGTGCAGTAATGTTGTACTCTTTAATTGGTTTATTTTGAAGAGACGACCAGTTACTCAGAATGCTGCCAAAGTTATTTGAGTGTCATTACAGAGTATCAATAAACAACACAGAGACTAAATGCTTTACATTTTTCTTTTACATTAAATTTCTAAAATATGGTGATTAAATGAACATCTACCAGATAGTATAATGTACTGTGCAATCGTCCTTATCTTAAAAGTCTAAAGGAAACAATCCATGAAAATGTTTTCTACAATTTTTAGGCAATCTAAGAAACTTCTCAATGAGATCATTAATTCTGGTCCTACTCTTAAAATATCTTAATTTCTCTTTTTCTGCATTTTAAATGGTAGTATTAAAACATGCGGGTATCATATCCTACCAGTATAATAAGCTTTCATTTTTAAAGGTTCCAGGGCTTCTTTTTTAAAATATATTTTTAATGACTTCAGAGAAGAAGGAAGAAAGAGTGAAACATCAATGATGAGAAAGAATCATTGGTTGGCTGCCTCCTGCACATACTCCACTGGGGATCTAGCCCCGAAACCTGGGCATGTGTCCTGACAAAAAATTGAACCATGACTTCCTGGCTCATAGGTCGACGCTCAACCACTGAGCCACATTGGTGTGGGAGTTCCAGGGCTTTTTAAAAGGATTAAGCCAAACTAGTTAGTTTATTGTGTGTGTCCTTGCCTTTGGCTGACTTTATTGATGTGTACTGCTAAACAATCTCCATTGCTAAATACATCCTCTACTAAAGTAGAGCTTTTAAATAACTCAGTTTATTAAAAATCCATACTTCATTTTCTATTAGAAATCATTGGGGTACATTTACAAAATGTGCATAATTTACCACATGCATCAGTATATTTCAACATGTTTATACTCTGTGAGATGGGAATAGCTCCTGATTTTTTACAGAGAGGAAGGGAAATGGATAGGGAATTAGAAATATCAGTCAGCTGCTTCCTGCACACCCCTTACTGGGGATGTGCCCGCAACTAAGGTACATGCCTTTGACCAGAATTGTACCTGAGACCTTTCAGTCCGCATGCCGACGTTCTAACCACTGAGCCAAACCAGTCTTGGCAGGATAGCTCTTTTTTTTGTGTCTATGTATGCTATATGCATTTGAAGATGCGTATATGTTTGAAACAACTTAAAACTAGGAGGTGGAGATTCACAAACTTCTTCATCACTCTGTGTCCTAATAGATATTTTTCTCTCCTTGGTCATTTTCCTCAGCAACATATTGATAACAGATTAATTATATCACCCTCAGTCTCAACCAGAAGTTTGTTTTCATCACAACTACCAGAAAGCAAGCTTATGTAATAAGGACACAAATTCAGCACATAAAAAGACAGACATCAGTTCCCGACAACTACCAGCAGGTTCTTAAGCTAGTATGTACCACATGATTAGGGTGTGATTACATGTAGATATACAGAGAAAAAGACTTAGCACATATTGTCTTATTTAATAAAATGATAATTTCTGAAAAGTCTTTCTAGTAAACATATAAACCTCAAATCCTGCCCAGGGATGCTTATGGCAACTTTATGTATAATTGCCACAAATTTGAAACAAACAAGATGTCTTTCATTGAGTGAATGAATAAGTAAATGGTGGTGCATTTGGACAAATTCAATGCTAAAAAGAAATGAGCTATCCACCAATGAGAAGACAGAGGAATCTTAAGTGTCTAATTACTAAGGAAGGAAGCCAGTCTGAAAAGGTTACATACTGTTATGTCCTGTATAGTTTCACTGTATGATACTCTGGAAAAAAAAAAACTATGGGTAAAATAAAAATATTAGCAGTCAGGGAAACGATGAATCGACAGAGCTCAGAGGATTTTTAGGGCAGTGAAAATAGTCTGTATTCTACTGATGGGTAGGTTCTTATTCATATGTAAAACCCAAAGAATATGTAACAGCAAGAGTGAAATCGTAGGTAAACTGTAGATGTTGGGTGATTATGACATGTCAATGTAGGGTTAACCTACGTAAAACAAAAAAACAACATATGCCTTTCTAGTGAGTGATTTTGATAATAAGGGAGGTTGTAATATGTGAATGGCGAGAGATATATAAGATATTTCTCTCATTTTTTGTTATGCAGCTAACTCTGCTCCAAAAAAAAAAAAATGAAGTCTTAAAAATAATCTTTCTGGAAACGTATGTTCCAGTTTCACAAGGCTCTGTATGGCCTATGCACTGAGTCTTTCCTGGAAGGAGAGAGACGAGAGCAGTTACAGGGAAACGGGGGAATGCCTGCTTGCCCTGGCTGCTTTACGACAACCATGGAATGACATTCAAATGGGCCTTGGGATAACTGGTTCAGACTCATTCTCAGAAGCTGGATGAACACAGAGGCAGTGTTAAGTCAAGGGAGCCAGACAGTTTTTAACGTGCAGTTTGAACATAACACTACAGTTATACAAAAATGGACAAATCCAAAGGCACAAGGATACCACTATCTATGTGAGAGATTAGAAGGTCCTTGCTAAGTGTCCTTTATGGATGTAAAGTTAAGACGATATTTTTAGCTCACGGCAAATTTGAGAAATGAAAGGTGACGCGGGATGTCTGCACAATCTGAAAGCAACCTCTAACAAATGATGCCACAGCTCAGCCCATGAGAATGTCTTCCCGTCCTTGTAAGGGAAAGGTCCAGAGCCAGAGTGGGAGCTGAGTTCAGCATTACAGACTCTTACATGCTTCCAGGGAGGGAGAGGCCACCACATAAAGAAACGATGAATTCATGTGGCCACTTCTCCCCTGGAGTTTTTCGGGTGGAAGCATGTGGCTAGGAGAGAGAGGGGAAGGAGGTAGAGGTTGGCTATTCATTTGAAACAGTTATCTTGTCCGCCATTGTCAAAAATCACTAGGCTTGGCAGAGTAGAAGATTAAATTTTTATTTTGATATTTTTCATTCTTTATAGTTTCCAACTACCTATCTCTCGGATTTATAGTAAGGAGTTAGCCAAACTCTGCCTTGCAGACCTCCGAAGAGTCCCTAGTAGAAAGGCACACACTGCTAGTAAAAAGGGCCTTGTACTCACTGAAAGAAAAACCTTAGACAAACAACACATCTTTATGAATATTCCCAAGGTTCCAACAGAGTGTGATGTGACAAAACTTTTTGACATTCAAGTGTTCACAACCCTCACCTTTCTGTCTATTTAGCATCATTCTTCTTCATTCTAGAAAGAAAGCAAGGTTGAAACTGGTAGAACAGTTCTAGTTTGCTAGAAGGGTATTCAGAGTAGAGTTAGACTGTAGAACAGCTCAGAGTAGACGATGACTAGAAGCCCAGGTGTGAGATTGCATCAGATGTTGAGAAGAGGGGGAACTGAGGAACCAAAATGGCAAGTATCAGGCAGCCTTGGATGACAGTATCCCTCTGGGGTAACATCAAAATTTTGAGGGTGTAACCAAGAGATTAAAGGTGCTACAAATATATATAGCATGCCCTCCCAAAATGTATTCACACTTTAATATCTGATAACTCAATTTTGAAAATGAAATCTATTTTAATAAGCACCTTTATAATTATTCAAAGTGTGTGTATACATTTTAGGGGACACCCTATAATATATACCCAGGCTTATGTAAATGTTTGAGAGAAATGTAATTAAAGATTGAAATGCTTCTCTGGGCTTGCCTCAGGCCATGCTTCTTATTTCTTTTAATGTGACTAAACTAGAATACCTGTTTAAGATATCTTACATTTTATTCTCATGTTTTCATTCTCTCTCTCTCTCTCTGTCTCTCTCGGAATAACTGGTTCAGACTAATTCTCAGAAGCTGGATGAACACATAGGCAGTGTTGAGTCAAGGGAGCCAGACAGTTTTTAACTTGTGGTGTGAACATAACACTACAGTTATACAAAAACAACTGTCTAGTTCTTTGATAGTAAGTATTTTGCTTGTTTCAAACAAGGCACAAAGCACAGTAATAAAATGTCTCCCACATAATTTATATATTAAATAAAATACGAAATACACTCTTAGCTATTAAGCTTTGAAAAAATGTATAGACCTTTACTCAAAATTTAAAAAGATGGGGAGATCCGGTAAATATTTCTTATGGGAGGGATAGTTCTCAGTATTCGGTTATTTATTTATTTTTTAAAGTGGGGAGACAGTATATAGATTTCAGGTATATATTATACATCATCTGTACATTTTATTGTGTGTTCACCACCCAAAGTTAAGTCTCTTTTCTGAAAGTCTCACCTCTATTCTGAGTTATTATCTTATTGCTAAAGTAAATAGTGTTTGTCAATTCCTTAGACAAATTTTATCAACAAATCCCAGAATAATTTTACATCTAAAATATGAATAAATTAAAAGGTGAATTTACTACAAATAAAATAAAATACAGTGTTATGCAGTAGGCTATACACTTATGAACACGGCATCTCTAACAATAAGAGTTTTATATAGGATAAGGTAAATTTACAAATGACTATACAATATTTTATAAAATATTAAAGTTTATTATAATGGTAGTCTTACTATTTTAGTATTAATTTTAACTAATACTTTGTATGGGGCTGTATCAGAGCATCAGTGTTGACACCCAACAAATGACTTTTAGCTCCATATGGCAATTTCATTTTTCTGAATAATAAAAAAGGTATAACACCCTATCTAGATTTTTAACTATGAAAATATTAAATCATTTTTAAGTCTGGCTGGTGTGACTCAGTGGTTTCAAGGAGCATCAACCTATGAACCAGGAGGTCAGGGTTCGATTCCTGGTCAGGGCACATGACTGGGTCCTGATCCATGATTCTCTCTCATTCTTGATATTTCTATCTCTCTCTCTCACTCTGAAGTCAATAAAATTATATTTAAAAACAAACAAACAAATAGATAAATAATAAATAAAATATTTTAAAAGACATTAGTATCCTTCTGTCTAGACTGCTTATGGATGTTGAATGGCATTGAAATCATGATTCCAAACTTTTTGTCATCCTATTATTTACTTGTCCCAGTTGTCAACAAGTCATTGTGACTTATTTTCGATGAGAAGTACACACCTTGATGAGGAAATAGAATTTTTTTCATAACTTATGGAGGAGTTAAATGATATTATCCAACATACATTTGCCAACATTGGATCTAAGTTTATGTAAAAAAGAAATCACGTCCATTTTTCATATATTTTAAAATCTTACTATTGTGACTGTAAGACAAGTTTTATAGTAGCAAACAATTTGGCTCTGCTCATTACTGCTGAAGCTCTATGTGCCAGGATGCATTCTGCTTCATTTATGCCAAAAAATCATTTTCTAAAAGGTCAGCAGCTGCAAACCTTCTGAATATATAACTTCAAAGTGATAAGTAAATAGAAAAGTTGCTAAGCATTAGAAAAATAGGTTGTTACTTATCTCCTTAAGCTACCTAGAATTTTTTTGGCATATTTAATTTATGACCTTCCTTTCCTCATTTGGTTACTAAATAGTGCTCCACATGGAAAGCGAATGCTAGAGTGAATGGAATGATCATAAAATAAGGGGCAGAAGAAGTTCACAAAGCAGAGGGAAGGGAAAAAAAGCCAGTAAGCTAGAGCATTTTATACAGGAAAACAACCCTAAACTTTAGTGACCCCTCATTTTAAATTTAAGAATGCCAATGTTATTAACAATAACGAAAGGATTCAATCATGCAAAATAATCTCTGGTTTCTAAAGAAATGAAAAAAAAAAAAACAAATTTGAGAAAACACATTCTAGTTCTAGCCAGTTTGGCTCAGTGGATAGAGTATGGACCCACAGAATGAAGAGTCCTGGCTTCAATTCTGGTCAAGGGCATATGCCCGAGTTGACTGCTCAATCCCAGCAGGAGGCAGCCGATCAATGGTTCTCTCTCATCATTGATGTTTCTAACTCCCTCTTTCCTCCTCTCTGAAATCAATAGAAAGGTATTGTACCTTTTCTTTTTGTTAAATCCTATATTGTAATCTATGCCTAATAAGAATAAATCTGAATTATGTAGAATTAAATGACATCACACATACATTTAATACTAAATGAACCATTTTTCTAAAGAAAAAAAAAGACTAAATTATACCTTATTAAGCAAACAAGTGAAGTTAGTATTAATTTCATTTGCATATACTGTTGGAACATAGGCCATGGGTCTTGAAGGGCAGTAAGAATTGGCTTCTGTAGTAGAAGGTGAGAAGGCCTATTAGGTTCTATTCATTTATTAACATGAAGAAGATAAGATCCTACATTTTTCTTTCAGAATATTAGGAAATGCTATATATTGAAGATAAGTCATTTTAAGTTAAGTGTTGATACCTTTCATGAGTCAAACAAGACATAACTGTGTGCCTCCTCTGTCCCACCAGTGTTTTGACTTCTAATCCAGGCAACAAGGATGACAGAAATAAATTAGGATGATGAAAAAGACAAAAGTTATTCAACCAGGCAGACAGAGCATCCATAGGAAGATACCTTTTAAAAGGGAGTAAGAGGTCTTGGTTTTGAGAATTTTTTTGCATATCCAACACACTGTTGTGTAATTTTTAGTTTAGTTGGAGAGTGAAGTCCCAGTGGAAATTATTTAGGACAGTGGTTCTCAACCTTCCTAATGCCGCGACCTTTTAATACAGCCCCTCATGTTGTGGTGATCCCCAATCATAAAATTATTTTTGTCGCTACTTCATAACTGTAATTTGCTACTGTTATGAATCTTAATGTAAATATCTGTGTTTTCTGATGGTCTTAGGAGACCCTGCTAGCTGTTTGCGACCCACAGGTTGAGAACCGCTGATTTAGGAAATTATGGATGGACAATGCACTGAAGTTCAATTACTGGTTTTAGAATAAAGCTCCTGGAGTTCTCTGTCCAGAACCTTCCTAAGCAATGTCTGCACCTGTTATTCCCCTGCGTGTTCTCTGATGTCCTAGAGCCCAGTATTCCCTGCCCCCCAATAAACTTTCTCTTCAAAATACCCCTTTTTCATGAATGGTCCTATCACTTATTCTGTTCCTCATGATGGGATATGGACTGGGAAGATCATTGATCATTCTTTGTGAAGTCATAAGGCTAAGAAATTTATTCAATGGTAGGACACTGAAAATCTGAAATGAGTCACTATTATTACTTTTGAATAAAGTAATCAGCAGTGTAAAGGTTCTTAGCAATACTGGATGAAAACAGTAATCCCTAGATGACTTGAAACTTTCTTGAACTTAAGCCTCCTATTCAGTTTTCAAAACAAATGGTCCAATGCTACATATTTCTAACTGGAATTGTTAATGTAATTTAATTAAATATGCTTTAAATGTGCTATGTGGATTAACAAATATGAAAGTAGTTGTTATCACCCCATCTATAGCTACTTCCTAAACTGTGAAATATACACTAAGGCTAGTATGCTTTATATTCATATCAGGTGGAACAATTTAAGCAAATAATACATGTTTATTCCTTGGTACAAATAAAAGTAGATCTTTTTAAAAAATATATTTTTATTGATTTCAGAAAGGAAGTGAGAGGAAGAAAGAGATAGAAATATCAATGATGAGAGAGAATCATTGGTCAGCTGCCTCCTATACGCCCCCTACTGGAGACTGAGCCCACAACTTGGTCATAAGCTCTGACTAGGAATCGAACCATGTCTTCCTGGTTCATAGATCAATGCCTAACCAAGCAATTAGCTAGAAAATGTATTACTGACAGAAAAAAAAAAAATGCAAAGGCTCTGAGAATGAATATTGCTGGTAAGTTTAAGATATGGAAAAAAGTTGACAGAAGAAAATGAGTGCTAGCAAATATGGTGAAGAAGAGAACATGAATGTTGACTGAATATATGTGAGTCATAATTTTTTTCATTGATTTGCTATCAAATTAGTTGATAGTGACTTCATCTAGTAATCTATAATTTTTAAGAATAATTTTCCATCCATCACTAGTTTGCATAATTCAAAATTTGAGTAGACAACCGAATGTATTATGTATGTTTATAATCTCAGATCATTTTGTCATTTAAAAACAATGTGCTCCACTATAAAAAAGTAAATCAGAAAATATATTAACTCATGCAGTTTGCTTGGTGACATCACTTCCTCAACTATAATAATAAAAGTATAATAAGCTAATTAGCTCGGACAGCTGAATGACCTCCTGAACATTGTGGTGGGCGGTGAGGCAGAGACAGGGGTGATCTGGCAGGCAGGCAAGCAGTTAGAAACAATCAGGCAGGCAGATGAGCTGTTAGGGGCATCAGGCAGGCAAGCATAGTGGTTAGGGGCTATCAGGCAGGCAGTCAGAGGCAATTAGGGGTGATCTGGCAGGCAGGCAAAATGGTTAGGGATGATCAGGTAAGCAGAGTGGTTAGGGGTGGTCAGGCACGCATGCAGAATGGTTGGGAATGGACAGGCAGACAGGCCAGGGGTTAGGAGCCAGTGGTCCAAGATTGTGAGAGGGTTCAACCTAGGGATTCCCCCCACTACCCACCCTGTGCACAAATTTCATGCACCCTGTGCACAAATTTCATGCACAAATTTCATGTTTTAGTTTAACATATATTAGAGGATTATTGAAATCATTTCAAATGTCAGTAACAAATTCATAGTGTTTGAGAGTTTGATAATATGGTGATCTTTTTGATATATTACATTGTCTTCAAAACACCATTAATAAAAAGGGAAGATTCAATACTAAAGATTCACATTTTTTGATAAAATCTTGAAAACACATTGACTTTGTTTAGTAACATGGATATTTTTATAGAAGCTTGTTTTGGAGAAAGTGTTGGCTAATGCACTAGTATTTATCTTAATATGTAGGATACTCACCGGGTATGGGCATTATTAGTGAGAAAGTAGCATCTTATCAATAAGCTCTAGGTTCATTTACTATTCTTAAAACTTTACATTAGGGATGTGGGGACTCTTATTGACAGCAGCCAAATTGATTATTATAAATGAATTAAAGGCCTGGGTAAGTAACTTAATTGGCTGGAACATCATCCCCATGAGATATGTGATCACTCTTCAGAGCACATATTCTTGTATGAATGCATAAATAAGTGAAAAACAAATCATTGTTTCTCTATTTCCCTGTTTCTCTCCCTCCCTCTCTCTTCCTCCTTTTTCTCTCTCTTTCTTTTTCTGTCTCTCCCTAAATATCAATAAAAAGCCTATATAATAAAAGCCTAATATTCTAAGTGTCTGGTCATCTAGTCAACCATTCAACCAATCAAAGCACAATATGCTAATTATATGCTAAGGTTGTTCAACCTCTTCCTATTATGTGCACTCTCCACCAGCTGGCAGACAGTTGATTGGTCGACCAGTCACTGTTATGTACTCTGACTACTAGGGGGCAGAGACTCCTACCATTAGGTTAGCTTGCTGCTGGGTTCCAGCTGATCTGGACTGAACGTGATGGCCAGGCATGCCCTGGAGCCCTCCTGCAGTCCCACCCTGGCTGGC
This sequence comes from Lasiurus borealis, assembly GCA_004026805.1. Taxonomy (NCBI): domain Eukaryota; kingdom Metazoa; phylum Chordata; class Mammalia; order Chiroptera; family Vespertilionidae; genus Lasiurus; species Lasiurus borealis. The sequence goes on from PVJN01023063.1 coordinate 21,519, forward strand.
CAACCTCCTGCATTCTTTCTCCGCCCTGATCATGCACTAGTGGAGTCCCTTGGCCTTGCCTGCACTTTGTCACAATCTGAACTAAGGGACATCCCCACTGAGTGCATGAGTTACACTGGGCTTCTAGTAAATAAAGAAAATGAGTTTAAAAAAGGTGAATAATTTAAATGCTAACCTTGAGACTTTATCCCAAATCTTAGAAACCATTTAAGATATCTTTGAAGTAAATGAGCTTCATGAAACATTATTATAGGCAGTTTTTATTTCTATGGTATGTTTGTATACTAGTACTAATGACTAGTTAATATCTCTACTTAGGTTTCAATCCGGTGATTACTATCAACTATGAAAGTGAATGATGATTACCAGAAGGAAGGGGGTTGGGAGTGGAGGATGCATAAGAGAATAAATGTGGAATAAATGGTGAAGGAAGGAGACTTGACTTGGGGTGGTGAACACAATATATTATATACTATTTGTATTATAGAATTACCACTTGAAACCTATATGATTTTATTAACCAATGTCATCCCAATATTCTATCTAATAAAGAGTAATATGCAAATGTAGATACCTCTGCTACACCACAAGCCACGCCCACCAGACAATCAGAAGCGAGTATGCTAATTAATCCAACCAAGATGCCTACAGAGAGAGCAGGAGGGAGGTTTGGGTTGACCCTAGCGATGGAGGAAGCTAAACTTTCTGCACACACTGGCCAGTAGAGGCCTCCACTTAAGGCAACAAAGTTTCAATGGCTGCTGCCACAGAGTGAGCAGAAGGCTTGGCTCCACTCCAGGCTACAAAGTTTCAATTGTAGAAGATAAATAAATCCCAGATACCAGGGCTTCCACTTGGGTCACTGGGGGTTGTGGCCGGCCTGCAAACCACCAAGGCCCCTTGTCCAGGCCACCCCACACTCCAAAGGAACTCCCACCCTGATCTGGGACACTCTTCAGGGCAAACCAGGTGGCTCCCACCCGTACCAGGCCTCTATCCTATCTAATAAAAGAGTAACGTGCAGATTGATCATCACTCAAACACACAAGACAGCTGCTCCCATATGGTCAAAGATCCTGCCCCCATGTGGACACAAGATGGCCACCACAAGATGGCCGGCAGGGGAGGGCAGTTGGGAGGAACCAGACCTGCAAAGGAGGGCTGTTGGGGGTGATCAAGCCTGCAGGGGAGGACAGTTAGGGGCAATTAGGCTGGCAGGGGAGCAGTTAGGCATCAAACAGGCTAGCATGGGAGTGGTTATGGGGTGATCAGGCTGGCAGGCAGAAGTGGTTAAGGGCAATCAGGAAGGCAGGCAGGCAAGCAGTTAGGAGTCAGCAGTCCTGGATTGTGAGAGGGAACCAGCTGCCAATTTAAGCCATATCTGACCTGGATCAGGCCTAAACAGGCAGTCGGACATCCCTCTAGGGGTCCCAGATTAGAGAGGGAACAGGCTGGGCTGAAGGACATTCCCTTCACCATCCTCCTCCCTGGGCACAAATTTCATGCACCGGGCCTCTAGTATTCAATAAAAAAGTAAATTTTTCATTGGTTATTATTGGAACATTCTTTGATACATGAATCTTAATGTCTCTCATATAATGTTATGCAGTGAATAGGCACTTGTCAATTAATACCGTTGGTTTTTTGAAATCTTTTGAGTTCCAGAAGAGAAGTAATTATTTTGGTTTCTGTTCAGTCCACTTCAAAATGCTTAATACTTACAGAATATAATTTTTCTCCATTCCTTTTTTGTTCTTGTTAATCCAAACACAAAGGTATTTTTGCCATTTCTTCTTAGAGAGTGTAGAAGGGAGGGAGGGTGAGAGGGAGGAGGGAGAAACACACTTCCAAGTCAGAGAAACATGATGATTGGTTGCCAGCCAAACAGGGCAGGGTTGAACCTGCAACCCAATAATCAACCCTAGGCCCTTAGGTGTGCAGTCCTACACCATTGAGCAACATTGTCCAGGGCTCTCCATATCTTTTCATTTTTCACTGTATTCTGCTCATTGCTTTTGTATTCTTTTGTGTTGTTTTGTTTTCGTCAAGGAAAATCACCTAAAATTATGTATGATTTTGAGGAGACTAAATACCAGCAATTTGAAATTAAATAAGTGATAATTAGTATATATTCACGTATTCCTAATTAAATTTTCATCCTAATGTATTTCTCTGATCGGAAATCCCTATTCTAAATATATTATCTTTATCATTGTAGGCAAAAGAAACATTGGTAGGAAATTGTGTACATATTCTTAGGATGACTTATTTGCCTTTTTTTAGAAGGTTTCAGAGGTAATATTTTGGGCTTCAGTTTTATAAAAGCATACTGCTTAAATTAATACTTTTTAGGTGTTATGTTGTCTTTTCAGTATTAATGTGAATTTAGCATTGTCTTCTATGGCATGTTTGTCTTTAATTTAACATAAATTTTCATTTTGAAATAATTATTACAATTTTTGACCTAGGAAAATGTACATCTTTATTCTGTGACACAGTCATTCAGGGATGGCACAGATATTCCTGGTATATGTTAAAGAAATGTCTTATGTGAGTTTTAGTTTAAGAATAAGACATCTATATCCAGTTGGCATGGTTCAGTGGTTGAGCATCAACCTATGAACCAGGAGGTCATGGGTTCAATTCCTGGTCAGGGCACATGCCTGGGTTGAGGGCTCAATCCCCAGTGTGTGGCATGCAGGAGGCAACCAATCAATGATTCTCTTCATCATTGGTGGTTCTATCTCTCTCTCCTTTTCCCTTCCTCTCTGAAATCAATAAAACATATTTTTTAAAAAAAATAACCCATCTATACTAATAAAAGGGTTATATAATTAGACTGGATAGACAAGAAATCTTCTGGACATCCAGAACTCCTCTGGACAAAGCCATGGTAGCTGTGAGGGCTGAGCAAGTGTAGGCAGCTGCAGCAGCTGGCAGTGGCAGTGGCAGCAGCAATGGGGTGATGGGGTGGTGCCTTCCCCTGATAGGTCCACTCGCCTTCTGCAGAGGCATCAGGAGAGGCTGTGGCATGGTCTCAGGGTCCCAGTCCCAGTATCACAGCCCCTCCTTCCACAGAGCTTGCAGCGTGGTCCAGGGATCCCGGGGTCCCGGTCCCAGCATCGTGGCCTCTTCTGCAGAGGAAGTGGGAGAGGGTGCTGCATGGTTCCGGAGCATCCACAGAGGCCAGAACGGGTGAGGCTGTTGTGCCTCAATATCCCACAGCCCTGCCCCCTAGCCAGCCTGGCCCCAGATCATCCTCCTACTAGTGGGTGGTGGGCGGGGCCAGCACTGAGAAGCAGCAAGCCTAGCTTCTGGTTGAGCCACACTTCCTCCTCCCTGCCCCTGCCGCCCCTGCTCAGCCAGAAGCTGGGTTCATGGCTGGAGAGTACAGCAGAGATGGCATGAGCCTCTCCCACCTCCAGAGCAGGCGAGCAGTAAGGAGCAAGGGGTCTTGGACTGTGAGAGCCCTTGACTGTGAGAGGGATGTCTGATTTCCCCAGCTTAGGCTCGATCCGCCAGGAGTCCTGGACTGTGAGAGGGCATAGTCTGTCTAGAGGGCCCTCACATGCACAAATTTTATGCACTGGGCCTCTGGTATAATTATATTTATATTTACACTGGTTGAAAGACTAGGAGAATCCCCTATACATATACAGAATTCAGTCTATCTATAAATATAAATCCATGCTTGGGGAATGACAGGATAGAAGGCAAATATATATAAAATACTCTATGCATTTTGGAAGCCAGATATATTTATAATACTCTATATAGGATTTAAGGCAATATATATGTATATAATAGCCTACATATTTAATCTAAATAACTTATTATATATATACACTAGAGGCCCATTGCAGGCAAATTCCTGCAAGGGCTTCCTGCTGTGGTCTCTGCTACCCCGCCAGCTTCCATCCCTTCTCAGCAGCCTGCCTGCTTCCCTCCCTTTCCCCCACCCCACCTGCTTTCCTCCCTTCTCCACTGGCTCTGCCTGCTTCCAGCCCCACCTGCTCCCCCCTCTTTTCCACTGCCACACTAGCTTGCTTCGCTCAGCTTCTCTCCCTTCTGTAGCGCTTGGCTTCCTTCTATGCTGTCTTCAGCCTTTGCTCTGCACCAGGATGTGCAAATTAACAGTCATCTTGGCTGGGTTAATTTGCATATTCGCTCTGATTGGCTGGTGGGTGTGGCTGATGGGCATGGCTTGTGAGTGTAGCAGAGGTATGGTCAGTTTGCATATTACTCTTTTATTAGATAGAAGATATAATAGTTTAGCAAGCTGGGAGGCAGAAATGATGGTATTTTATTGTTCTTACTTAAGTGTAAAATGAAAAAGCAAAAGACTTACCTCAAAAACAATTTGGGATTCGCAAACAATGTGAGATATTTAAAGAACTTTGCAAGTACGCCCTGGCCAGTTTTGCTCTGTGATTACAGTGTTGTCATGTGCACTGAAGGGCAGCAAGTTTGAGTTCTGGTCTAGAGGATATAATTGGGTTGCAGTTTTGATCCCTGACCACATTCCAGAGCATGCAGGAAGCAACTAATCAGTGTATCTTTCTTACATTGAGGTTTCTCTCTCTCTCCCTCCTTTCCTTCCACTATATCTAACATGTAAAATAATAATAATAAATAAAATAAAATAAATGAAAAATATCCTCGTGTCAGGATTAACAACAACAACAAAATCCTTCTGATAATACCATGAGATGTCCTCACAAGGAAGAACTTGATACATTTCTTTACACATGCATGAGAAAAGCAGTAGTTTGTTAGCCATGTCATTATTAAAGGGATCCTAGAGGCATGCATTAGAATGATGACCTTGATAAAAAGAAAAGCCCAAGGATGTTCAGAAAAAAATCATTGCCTTGCTTTTTTAATTTTTTTAAAAAAAATTAAATATTATATAATCGAGAATATCTTTTGGAGTACTGAATTTATGTCTACATTTTTTTTCAAGTAAATACTGGCACCTATACATAAGCATTAAAATAAAAGTAGGAACTTTATGTACTTACTTTATTAATTTTTTTTTTAATTTTCTTCAACACTTGGGAAGTATTGCTACAGAATACTGAAGAGTTAATAATTGGCTATATTTTTTATATTCACTTAGCTCACATGCGAAAATTGTTTTTCTAACCCAGCTTTTGCAGGCAATCCAATATAAATTCACAAAGTAGTCAACTGAAGAATATCTTCAGAGTGTTTCTACTCTGTTACTCAACTAAGCTGAAAGGTATCAACCTTTAAACTTTAGGGCTGAACAGGGATCATTTATTATAGGATTGCAGCTCTATTTTAGAAATTATTATGTAAAATGTTGTGTTCTTTACATTTTAGGATATATTGCTCCAATTTAAAAATTCCAAACATTAATACTTGCTCACATAAAATTTCATGTAAAATGGAAATTATTTGATTTTCATTTAATATGTCAAACAGTTCATCTAAAAATTTTGAACATGAGATAACCAATGTACTAGTAACATATTTTCTTGCTTAGTCTATAATATTCATATTGTATAAAGTACAGTCCCCTTAATTACCAGCCAACACACTAAATTATTTTAAATGACTTTGCATATTTTCTATATGCTTTACTTGGGTTAAAGAAAAATAATTAATGCACTATTTCCTCCCTATCTCTCAGATCTCCAGTGGCTCAAAGGCAATTTTCCAATGTGAAGGTTTTAGGCTAATAAATACTGAATATTTAATATTTAATCACTATGGAATATTTAAAAGAGCTGATTTGAGTCATGTGCTGTGCATTTGACATAGTAAAAAGTGTGATGGACAGAGTAAGATGAAAAATGTCCAGTGATAAAAGCTACACATTGGTATGTAGTGTCAGTCAAATTCTTCCAAGTGGTAGTTCACATATGTGTTTTTTTTAACTAATTCCTTTTATCATAAACAATGACCATGTTAAATAATACGACTACTATAGAAGGAAGACCTTGCAAATCAATGAGAAGTTTATTATTGTTACCACTTTGCAGATTTAATTTTGTACCTCCTTAAAAAATATTTAAGTCCTCCAAGAGTCATTCCTCATTTTAGTATGCATAAAAAGTGTATTAAATTATTTAAGTTATATTTGTATGATAAAACTAGAGAGAATTTGGAGGGAAAAACGTATTGGCATATGATGAAAAGCTGTCTGGGAAGTATGTAAATGTTTGCATATTTACATGGACAAATAGATTTTATAATAAGGACTGAGGGAAATGTATGTTTCCTTCCTTTCACTTTATCTTAAATATGCATATAGATAGAGACAGAGAAAGAGATAGATGTATAATAGAGACATAAAGTAGAATATGTGAAGAACTGAAGGGGACTGGAATGCTCTACTTAATTAGTTCCCTTGATAAAGGGCAGTTGGCCTTGGGTAAGAGAGCGAGATACAAATTTTCTTAAAGCAGCTCATTTTAGAATATAGCTAAACTTTTCAATTCAAAGATACTGTGTTATCTTTTATAAGTCCATGGTTTTGAAACAATGGCTTAGAGGAGTTGTAGAGATTTGGGAAAAACAGCAAAGTTTTTTTTTTTTTTTTTTTTTAAAGGCATCTTCATTTTTGTGATTTCCAGGACTTTGCCAAGCAGCCCCCTCTCCCCTTGCTCTTTAATAAGTATTCACAATGTAAGCTAACAAAGTTAACATTTCATTTTACATTAAGAATTAGTTGAACATGGGATTCTTTTCAGCTTGATTCATTTACTGATGGGGAGTTCTAGGCTTATATTTTTCCTGATTAAAAAATCATGGACTACAGCCCAGCCTGTGTGACTCAGTGGACATCATCCCAGGCACCAGGAGGCTGCGGGTTCAATTCCTAGTCATGGCATGTGCCTGAATTGTGGGCTCAATCCCCAGTACCGGGTGTTCAGGAGGTAGCTGGTCAATCTTTTTCTCTCTTCTTCGATGTTTCTATCTCTTTATCCCTCTCCCATCCTCTCTCTGAAATCAACAATATCTATATATCTATATATCTATATATCTATATATCTATATATCTATATATCTATATATCTATATATCTATATATCTATATATCTACATATCTATATATCTATATATCTATATATCTATGTGTCTATGTGTCTGTATACCTGTATATCTGTATATTTGTATATCTGTATATCTGTATATCTGTGTATATATCATGGACTACAGAAAAATAATGGCAATCTACCTTTCCAACATCCAAGCCTCTCTCCTCCCTACAAATTAACACTTATACTAGGAAAACTGCATGTAGAAATTGATACATGTGACAGAGATGAAAAAAAAAAAAGGTTATAGGTCCAAGGCACGCACCTTACTCTTAGAGTGAGCATAAGAAGTGCTGAAGTTAGCCCTGGTTGGTTTGGCTCAGGGGATACCACATTGGCCCATGGACTGAAGGATCCCAGGTTCAATTCTGATGTATCTTTTTCAAATTTATGTTTCACTCTTTTTTTTCTCTCTCCTTCTCCTCCCTTCTACTCTCTAAAAATCAATGGGGAAAATATCCTTGAGTGACGATTAACAGCATAACAACAAAATTCTGAGGTAAAATAATCATTTATCATTTAATTCATTTAACATGTGCCAGGCACTGTGACTACAAAAGGTCACTAAGACATCATGTAAAACCTTCCAGAGCACTTCAGTTGTAAAGAGAACAATAAAGACAGTAAGATAGTTATATACAAGGCACAGAATTACTACAAAGGAGAAATTATTCAACCATCTGATAGAGAGAAGGAGTAAAGGAAAGCTTTATGAGAAGAGCTTTCAATCCTGAGTAGGATTGAAAAATGGATGGCTTTTTTCCAAAGTAAAAGGATTAAGGGGCAGAGCAACAATTCTAGGTAACTAGTTATGAAATAGTGTGGTGTTTAGAGAACCTGGTAGTTTTCACAAGGTATTTTATCTCACATCCTGGGGCATGTGTTAAAAAATAAATTGCTAGATTCCATACCAGAAATATGAAATTCTAATCTTTGACTTTGACAATCACAGTTCTGCATTTTTATAACTTTCCTGACTTAGTAGAGGGACTTCTCGTTGACACCAGAGAGGTGTTACTCAGGCAGGCCCCTGAGTCCCAGGGAGAGGGTTGTCCCCAACCTCGATCCTTGTCTTCTCATATAAATGAATTTTTATGAGAGGCCTTAACTGCATTGTGAAAAGCCAGTCTATTAAAGCAATTAAAGCATGTGCTTTTATTAAAACACACACACACACACACAAAAAAAAAAAAAAAAAAAACAGAGGCATACCTATACATTTGGCTTATGAAGCACAGAAAGAAGGAGGGTTCAGCTAATCTGAAGAGCAAATTGGAAGAGCAAATTGGGTCTGTTCCATGCTTCTATGTCCCTGAATCAATTTTGTTCATCCATTTATTTTGTTCATTAGATTCCACATATGAATGAGATCATGTGATCCTTGTCTTTCTCTGACTGGCTTATCTTTCACCAACCAAATATGACAGGGACTATAGCTTTGTCTGCCTGATGATCTGAAAGAGTGCTGGGGATAATCTTGTTTGTCCTGGAAAAAGAGGTTCAGAGACCTCTTGGTATAGTTTTACCTCAGTACAGCTCTCTAAGTCTAGCTTGTTGTAAGCACTAATATATATATATATATGTATATATATATATATATATAATTACTAGTATGACTCTACTCTTTTTGTATCCTTGTCTATTTTTGGGTGTCTATTTCTTACCTATTTCTTTCTACTCTGTTTCTATCCTTGTCTATTTCTGGCTGAACTATTCCACCTGAATTCCCTTGGTCATCATAGACCCAACATAGCATCTGTCCTAGTTTCCCTTACCTCACACACAGGGACTGTCTCCTGCTCCTGAATTGCTGAAGCGTTAACTATATCTTCTCCCCATTGCCTTCTGCCTCTCATTTCCTTGCCTGTGATTCACTTTTGATCTGTTATAAGATTGATGTTCAGAACAATCAATGTTTCCTAAGAGTGTCATCAATATTTCTGGCATAACTGTTGCCAAATTAAATTTAACCACAAGCACCTACACAGGGCAAGTGAGCTTTGAGAAAGTCATTTTAATATATACAGGAGACAATAGTGTAAACCCATGAAAGAGAGACAGTCATGCCAGCACCAAAAACTTATTGTGAATTTATTGTGAGCTAAGTATTGTTACATAAACTAAAAACAGTAAAATGCATGAATTGCAGAGGTTTACAATCTCATTGAAGAGGCTGGAATTGTATGTTAGTATAAATAACATTTCAGAAAGTTGAAAGAAGATGACATTCAGAAAAGAAAATTGGATTTGAGCCAAATTCAACAGCTTAACTTTTAACTTTCAAAAAAAGCATCTAGCCTTATTTTCATTAGTTATGGAATTGAGGAAATTATACCTATTTGTATGGGTTACTTTTCAGGCTAAATAGAAAATGAAAACATTGCATTTATTCAACAAGTATGTGTTAAAGTAGTGACTCTCTTTCATCTATATTAATAAAAGGGTAATAAGCTAATTAGACTGGGAAACCTTCTGGATGTCCTTCCAGACAAAGCCATGGTGGTGGAGCCGAGGTAGAGGCAGTTAGAAGTGAGCAGGCAGGCAGGGGTAAGTTAGGGTGAGCAGCCTGGCCAGGGAGGTTGGAGGGCAGGTAGGTGGGACAAGCAGGTTGCCAGGGGGGCATCTAAGGGAGAGCAGGTCCAGGGAGGCAGACAGTTGGGGGTGAGCAGGCCAGTGGGGGGGCAGGTGAGGGTGAGCAGGATGACAGGGGCATAGTTGGGAGTGATAAGGCCAGCAGGAGGCTCAGTTGGGGGCGATCAGGCCAGCAGGGGGACAGTTAGAGGTGATCATGCTGGAAGGGGGGCATTTGGGGGTGATCAGGCTGGCAGGCAGAGTGATTAGGGACAATCAAGCAGGCAGGTAGGTCAGTGGTTAGGAGCCAGTGGTCCTGGATTGCTAGAAGGATGTCCAACTGCCTGTGGAATTGGATCTAAACTGTCAGTCGGACATTCCTCGAGGGGTCCCAGATTGGAGAAGGTACAAGCTGGGCTGAGGGACCACCCACCTTGTGCACAAATTTTGTCCATTAGTCCTATATAATAAAAGCCTAATATGTTAATATGTTAAGTGTCTGGTCATCCAGTTGTCTGTTCAACCAATCAAAGTGTAATGTGCTAATGATATGCTAAGGTTGCTCAACCGCTCACTATGACTACCAGGGGACAGATACTCTGCTGGGGTGTGGCAGATTGGGAGTGAGCTAGATGAGCCAGATATACCTCGGAGCCCTCCCACAGTCCCCCCCCCCCCGGCTGGCCAACTCCTGCATCCCTTCCCGGCCCTGATCATGCACCAGTGGGGTCCCTTGGCCTGGTCTGTGCTCCCTCACAATCCAGGACCCTTCAGTGATGTTGGAGAGCTGGTTTTAGCCTGATGGCAGAATAATCCATCAATATGATGTCCACAGACCATTGGGGAACACACTCAGTGCAGAAGCTGCCCCCTGGTGGTCAGTGCACTCCCACAGGTGGAGTGCTGTTCAGTCAGAAGCCAGATTCATGGCTGGCAGCACAGCGGAGCCTTTCCCTCCTCTTCATCAGTGGTAAGGATGTTCAACTGCTGGCTGAGACCCTCTCCCCACAGGAAGTGGACCTACGCCATCAGTCAGACACCCTCTGAGGGCTCCTGGACTGCAAGAAGGTACAGGCCAGGCTGTGGGACCCCCACTGAATGCATGAATTTTGTGCACTGGGCCTCTAGTATATGACATTAGGGAATAGAGACATAATACAGAATAAGAAAAACTAGCCTCCCACTTGATTCAAGCTTACATTTCAGTGGGCAAGATGAGGAAGATGCATAAGTAAGTATATACAGAAAGATGGGACAGTGAGAAAACCCGTGCTCAAGCCCTGAGTAAAAGCTTGGTCTGTTTAAGAAACAGAAGGAAGGTCAGTGTGGCTGGAATACTATGATCCAGGTGGAAAATGTAACAACAACAACAACAGCTGGAAAGGTAAGCAGGGGATGTCAATAACAGTTCATGTTGTTTTATTTCTTTTTCCTAGACAATATATTAAGCATTCTTTGGTATATAAATATTCCTAATACAATAACCCTAGTGGCAGGACTGCTATTATTCTCATTTTACAAATGTGGGAATGATATTATGCTCTAGG
>PVJN01023064.1:0-32702 GCA_004026805.1 Lasiurus borealis
CATTATACTAATAAAAGAATTGGACACAAATGACTTTTATTGCATACAAGCTGACATTTTGTGCTAGTGAGAACATATTTTTGGTAGGAAAGAGATGAAAGCTAAAAATAGTAACCTGGAAAAGTCATTTTGATCAGGCAGATTCTGACTGAGAGAAGTCCTAAAACTCTTGTCTTAAGAAGTGTTTAATGTTAGATCTTTTTTTTTTTTTTTTTGGTCATCTTAAGAAAAGGAACAAGATTGCCTTTTGATATTGATATTGGATATTAAACATGGTTTCTAGTTTCAAAGTAAATAGAATTTTATTTATCAAGAAAAGGCCTACTTATAAGGAGGAAGCTGGCTAGTTTTGGCCCATTTCCCTGGAATCACAATTTCCTATCTGATGGGAATGTGAGGAGCATGATTGTTTATCCTCCAGAAAGGACAGTGGGAAGAAGAAAGGAACAAGCATCGAGGGACTGACCTTCTGACCCAGCTGACAGCTACAGAATACAAGATTTTATAATTAGGATCTCAGGGCATCTGGGGTGTTTCTAAGACAAAAGTTTCTAATTCTGAGTTCTGTGAGGAATGCAGGACTCTCCTCCAGCTACCTCTTGAATCTGTCCTGTTCTCTTCATCATTTCTCCTCAGGATAAATGCAACAGCTTCTTCGCTGGTCTCTCTGTCCTCAGATTCACCTGGCTTCAGTTCATCCTGCTGCTAGCGCTGCAACTGGAGTAACAGAGGATATCTATTTGGCTCACCAAGACAATACCTGGCAATAGCATAAATAAAAACATTTCAAAAATGAATGAATGAATGCATTTTCCAAAATAACAAATTCAAATAATACCACCTCTTTGCTTATAAGCTTGTCTTCTTGATGGTTATAGAAAAATGTCAAAATTTCCTAAGTTGACCCTTTCCATCAGAGTTAGTGGCTCTTTCACTGTACCCTGTGTCCCAATGCACTCTATCCCTGTGTTGTACTGATTTGTTTATATGTCACTCTCACACCTACATAGTGAGCTCTGTGAAGGTCAGAATGATGTCTTCTATGTCGTTATATATTTAAACCCTTTATATATGTTTTTTTTTTTAACAAGGTAGGTGTTCATTAAATTTTTCCATTTAAAAATGCTATTTAGTAAACAAGATCACTTTCATTCTATGTACACGATGCAAATCAATTTAAGGAATATCTATCGAATACCTATTATCTGTTTAAAACTCTGATTTATGATTTTTTAGACTTACTATTTCCTTTCATCAGTTATCTTAGTGATTGAGATTGATTTTATTTGCTTCGTTTTCTTTTAAAAAACAGTTCAGTCTTTTACAAAATAATACTTCAATTCATTTTATCTTGTTAAATGAGGTTCTTCAGATTTTTTACCCTTCTTCACAGCCTCTCCCATCCCACCCCTCACACCCCCCCCCCCCCATTTTTTTCTGGAGCAGTAGAGTTTGAAAATGCTGAGGTTTTTTTGAATTTGTGCCTTTGGCTAGTATGTCACTACCACATTTGGCCAGTATAGGATGAAACAGCTCTGATGACAGATTTCTAAGTACCTTCTTATTAACCTTTTTTCCTTCTTCAGATAATGCAAAAAAAGATGTGTGCCAAGTTATATCAAGTGACTGTAAGATTTAGTGACATAAATGACAATATGTGCCATTTATTTAGTGTTTCTAAATATGCGAGGCCCTGTGCTGAATCCTTGTTGCATTATTTTATTTTCACAGCAACTTTGTGAGTAGGCACATTTTACAAATAAGAACATAAAGCATTTAAAAAACATCATGATTTTTCTAATGTCACAGTTAGTAAGCAGGAGTTAGGGGTTTGAACATCACTCTCTCTGTTTCTTATAATTGAATAAGGTACAAATTCTTTATTAAAAAAATTCCCCTATGGATTTCTTAAAACATCTGTTTGAGAAATACTGATTTAAGAAACTAAGGTTTATTCTATGGAAATGCCCTTCAATTTGAATTATCACTGCAAAAGAGAAGTTTTAGATTTAGAACAGGATAAGATGAATTGTTAAAAGATTTCCATCAGCATAAAAACACAAACTTTAATAATCTTGTATCCTCACAATTTGTCCTTGGACTCTGGGATTCTTAGGCAAAGGCTCAGTTGAGGATTATTTGGAATTAAGGAAAGGGGACCGCCCTAGTACCCCCATAATCTCTGCTGTCCACCCCTGCAGTGGATGTTGTGGTGCATCTTCCAGATCTACCTTCAGCACCAAGACCCTTGTTTCCCCAGGATCAGAGTGCTGGCTGCTGAGAGCTGACAGCTGATTCCCTTCCCAGGTGAATCTTTTGGCTGCTCAAGATTACATCCTATACTTAGGGTCATAACATTTCCTGTGAGTAGTGAATGATGGGGGGAGGAGTGGTGGTAGGAGGGCAATAAAGACTCAGCTTCTTACTTCTATTCAGGTCAAATCTGATGGGCCATTCCAGCTTCCAAAAACTCTGTGGGATGGGGTGAGGCCACTGTTGTAATTGCATTGCAGTTCATTTTCTCCACCTGCCCTGTCCTACTTCCCTTAACTCCTTTAAAGCACTGTTCTTGAGAATAATCCATAATAAACCACCTCTGAAAATTGACTCAGGAACCAACATGACAACTTCTAAAGCCACTTCAAGTAAATACGTTATCCAAACAAAACGGAATACTTTTTATGTGTATGAAGTTTTAAGATGCAACTCCTAGGCTTGCCTTTAAATCAAGTTGCCACTTAAATCCTCCATCAGAAATTCTGAAAGATAAAATCTTGACTCTAACACACTACAGGTGTACACACTAAGTATCTGCAACTACCTCCTGATTCTTAGAAACAATCTCACCAAAGTCTCTTATTCCTTCATAGACAGGAGAATCTATACAAAGTGAATTCAACCAGTTTAGGTAAAAAAAAAAATCATAGCAGCAGCTTGAATGACTTTGTTTGGTTTTCTAAATTGACCAAATAAATAGAACAATTGACGCTAAAACTCTTTACTTCATGTTATGTAGATGGTCGAATATTGTAATACAACTAGAGACCCCATGCATGAAATTCACGCAAGCGTAGGGCTTCCTTCCCCCAGCTGCCAGCACCGGCTTCCCTCTGCCATCTGGGACTCAGGCTTCCCTCTGGCACCCAGGTTCCAGGCTTCCCTCTCAGCTCTGGCTTCATCCAGAAGGTCATCAGGAAGGACATTCGGTCTAATTAGCATATTATGCTTTTATTATTATAGGTAAGTAAGAAAATGTAGCTAACATTATGAGGATAATAAGACATTAGAGATCCATATTGAAAGCTTCTCTGTGAGTTCATGTGGGACTACTGCTTTTCCCCTCAGTAATCTTAAACTGGAACAGTTTGTATTGAGTTCCAGTAGTTGGAGTTGTGCCTGAGATGCTGAAGAGTAAGAATGCAAGACATGCAGAGAGTGTATGGGATGACACACAATTACAATTTGTACTTAGTTTCAGAACATGATTTTGTAAACATAAGAGATTAATGCGAAATCACCATGCAGTTTATATAAATAATTCAAGCCAAAAATTCACCTGTTGTTCAAATAATCTTATTTGAATCATTTTAGGTTGATTACAACTAACAAACAGACAATTGTCAAAACCATTCTTTTCCTTTGAGTTGTGTAGTTAATTAAAGATCACATTGAAGATTTGTATACCAACACACTTCTTCCTTATGAATGCAGTTCTAAGATATCAGTCCAATGTATAAATGAAAGAAGGAATAAATACACTGTTGCCCAACACTAAAATGACTTTAAGTGCCTTTGTGCTCTTTGTGTGGCCATCAAGACATACCTTGATAATCAATGGAAGGCAAAAATATTGTCCTTGTTCATTTCACAGGGGTATGGCCAAGCTAAAGTGAGACTAATAGGCAAGGAGAAAGAAGTAAGGTACAACACAAGGCACATTGCATTGCTAATTATGAGCATTATTATTGAATGAAAGAGAGAAAAACTCTGCTAGCTGTTCAAGATGTGGCAGCAGAAAAAAAATCCAGATGGAGGTTTTGGGAGATAATTTCTTTGCATAGTCTTTGCTCACTATGTTTATTGAAGTAACAGTCAAGGTAAGCTTGGCAAGAAACAAAAGAGATGAGTCACATTTCTCCAGTCACATTCCGAAGATGCTCTCTTTTACCTTTCTGAGTATGCACAAGTCTGACACTGGGTTACTGCTCCTTTATGGGAAACAGTATTAAACACTCGCATAAGAGCAGGACAGTCATTTTTCAAACAGGCTTTGTTTTCATTTCTATGACTTGGAAAGACCAAGTTTCCAAATGCAGAAATCAATGTAGCTGGTCTGCAACTGGAGTCCTTACTTATACTCTGTACTTTATAAAGCAATTAGTTTTAAACATGCTCTTGGAAGAGAGAGTGTAAGCTTTGAATTAAAAACCTTTTCCTCTGTGTCTTGCTTTCACATCAAACAAAACCAAGTTCACTTAGAGTGGAAAGGTATGAGTAAGACTTGTAAATACTTAGCCTATTTGTGTTTTCATTATATTTTTCTGTTTCTGAGATAGTGCCCTTGTAATCAGTGATTATGTCAAATATGCCAAGTCAACTGACATTTACATCAAGAAATTATGCCAGCCCCTGTTATAGTACATTGACTTTAAAGGTTAAAAGTCTTGACCCATAATACAAATAGAAAAGACCATGTTAGAGTTTTCTTATAGCTTTATAATGAGGGTGGGTTGACTCTTCCCCAACTTGAACATCATGAATCATTGCTTTAGTTTTTACTTTTCTTTCATTTCCAAATTTCCTTAAAATATCTTGTATGTGCCACCTTTATTTCACCACATATTTATTCTTTATTTCCTTGTGGTTGAAATTCAATCTTCTCCTGAAAGTATCTTCATAATAGTGAGTTACCTTTTAGGAAACATATCTTAAGACTTTTTAAAATGAACTCATTTTTTGGACCTTCCTTTGCTTTATTCAATGACCTCATTGCCTTGAAACTCATCATTTGATCTCTTAAATCCTATGTCACTATATAAAATTAATTCTCAAATCTACCAGATTCTCTCAATTTTTTTTTATTTTGGTCATTCATGGCTTAAAACCATAATTATTTCTGATTCACTTCTATTCTTTTCTATTTTTTCTTTGTAGTGTTTTATCTCCCCGCTCCTTCCAAATCCATAGTATCACTCTTGTCCAAGTCCTATGTCTTGCTTATTTTTCTGTACTGGCCCCTTTGTGTTCAGCTTTTTTCTTATTTCAACTGTTAATAAACTACTGCTGGATTTTCATGCCACAACACTTAAAAAAACAAACCAAACAAAAATCATTCTATCATAGTCTGTGCTTGAAAGTGGCTGAATTCAAGCCAGTTAGGAATGTGTATGATGACATATTTCTCTTAACTACAAAAGTACCCAGTGAAGATGCAGAGAAAACATGAGCAGTTGTCTCAGATGTAGATGCTGAGGTAGGCCAATTTAGTCAGAAGCTTGAAGTTGGATTGCAAAGGCTAAAAGTCAAGACTATAAAATCAAAGGCGATTTGAAAAGTTGGAAGTTGAAATGGAGCCATTATAGAAATATGTTGTAGAATATTAGGGGCTCAAACCCATTTAGAACAAGCCAGTATGAGGAGAGATGAGGGCAGGTGATAAGAGGAAATAGCCAATCACATTTTGATTGTTACACTGCTAGAGACAATGTGGGGATTTGGGGGTTGGGGTGGCAGGGCAGGGAGTCGGGGAGCTCAAGCTGAGTTCAGTGATTTCTGATGTGATATTTGCCTAAGGAGATAAGTTTTGCTAAATAGGTTTAGAAAACGTCTAAAGAGAATGGTTAAGGATTTCCTTGGCTGATATGCTGGAGGATGGTTCTTCCAGGAATTCCTTTATATGAACCTATTATTTTAACCTAATGAGTCCAATGATTGTCCCCCAGCCCATTCCCACATATCTGCCATATTCCTTGCCTATCATGCCATAATCTTCTCTGCTTTGATGAATTCCACCTTTCCTTTAAAATTCATGTTTTATCTGCTCTCAGTTAATTTTTGGTTCAAAGCAATGAAAGTGAAGACTGACTAACTTAAGCCTTCTTTTCCAAAAAAGATGGGGAATCAGAATTTACTAGAAGTACTCCCAGAATCCAAAAGAGATTTGGATTTGCATAGCTGGAACCCAGGAAGCTCTGGAAGGTCAGGAAGCAGTAGAGATTCCATTATTGCCACTGCCACTGCCATACCTTGATCTCCAATTATTTCTTATCCTTGTATTCCCTCCCCACCAGATTTTAGGAAAACTTAAAGCATAAGCCATGCCACTTGTATGAAAAGCCATTGTAAATGGCTTGGGGAAGGATGGCTACATGTTGGGTGGGGTGGAATCTCAAGGAATCTCCAGGGTGGGGCAAAGAGTGTGAGCCAGATTGATAAAGTACCAATCAGATAAAGCACCTGCCTGCTAACTCTGGGGAGAGGGCTCAGCAAAGGAACAATGGCTTCTGTCAACACTTTGGTCTGAGAGAAAGCTGCCCCTCCAACTCTTGTCCTAATGCCAGTTTAGTTCTTCCCCAACGTGTCCTGGAGCTGCTGTGCAAGCACTGAGCAAGTGAATGAGTCCCTCAGTGATCAAGTCTGTGTTCATGTGCTTTAAGAGTAATACCTGGAACTTTAGCAGTGCTCTGTCTCTCTCAGATATAATTCCTACTAGATTTCACAGGCAGAAATTATGGAGACTTCTCTTCCTCACACTAGGACCCTGGTTTGGGGGGCCTGACCTGGGGTTAAGACCCCTGGATTCTCCACAGCTGAGGTATCCTCTGGATTTTTATCCATCACATGTGGGTATGAGATCAGTCAGTTCTGCATTTCTCTCTCTCCTACCAATGGCTTCTTCTACATATCCTTGATAATAGGACTTCTGTTCAGCTAGATTTATTGCCTATAGAACAAACATCATTCAAAATTGCCTATTTTGAATGATGTTTGTTCTATAGTTTAATTGTATTTTTGATGTGGTTATGCGAGAATTCAAGTACTGTATTTACCTATCCTACCATTTTTAGCTCTTTAATTCAGCTCATTTATTCTGATCTTTGAGTTTCAAGTACAAGTAAAGTGACTAAATTTATACACACACAACACACACACACAATATGAAAGATGCACTAGGGGAAAGTGAGTTTGAGGCAGGAGCTAGAGAGATTCATAAGAGATTTGCTAAGCAAAATAACTTGAAATGAGTCTTGAAAGATGACTAGAACTAATTTAGGGAGGAAGATGAGGATAGGACTGAATATAGATGCTAGAGGAAAAGGAAATTTCAAACACAGGCATAATTTCAAGAGAATCAATAAAGAAATAAATAGCTCAAAGTTTCCTAAAGAAATTCTGTGTATTGCTGTTTTAAGCTTCAAAGTTTTGAAATAATTTAATATGCAACAATAGATAACTAATGCAGCCATTGAATGGTTATTTATAGAAATAGTAGAAAGAGAATTTGAACTATATTGGTAGCTACAGCGATGGAGAGTACAAACTTAAAAAACTCACAGGAATTAAAATATTTAAAATATGGTGATTTAGCCCTAGCTGGTTTGTCTCAGTGGATAGAGTATCAGTATGGACTGAAGGGTCCCAGGTTAGATTCCGGTTAGGGGCACAAGCTCAGATTGCAGGTTGGATTCCTAGTAGGGAGCCTGCAGGAGGCAGCCAATCAATGATTCTCTCTCATCATTGATGTTTATCTCTCTCTCTCGGCTTCTCCCTTCCTCTCTGAAATCAATAAAAATATATTTTAAAAAATAAAATAAAATATGGTGATTGATTGGATGACTCTGAGGTGAATGAGAACAGATAATCAAGGATAACTCTCCAGGTAATTTCCAATCAGTGCATGACATAGAGATTATTCTCTCTGTTTAAACCCATTAATGATTTCTCATTATTTCTAAGATAAAAATCAATTATCAGCATCGACTATTTTGACCTCTATAAGCAGCTCTTTCCCACCTTACCAACTTTATCACCAATTACTCTCCCCCACCCCATGCTATTGATTTAAAAACATATACTTTTCATGCTTTTGTTTTGTTTTGATAATGATAATTCCTCTTCTAGAAATGTCTTTGCTCTTCAACCCAACCTCAACTATTCTTCACATATAACTAAATCACACAAAACAGTTTTTCAAGAATTTCATGTTCCTTCCCACCCCCGTCCCCTGACATCAAAGTTATTATTCTTTTTTGTTTTGTTAATCCTCACCTGAGGATATTTTTTTCCATTGATTTTTTTTTTTAAGAGAAAGAGTGGAAGGGAGGGGAAGAGACACAGAGATAGAAACATCAACATGAGACACAATGACTGGTTGCCTGGGGTCGTATATTGAGCCTACAACTGAGATACATGCCCTTGACCAGAATTGAACCTGCCACCCATCCGTCCATGGGCTGATGCTCTAACCACTGAACAACTGACCAGGGTCAAAGTTATTGTTCTATCTTTTGTGTTACAGCAGTGTTTTCTAGTTAACTACATTGTCATATTACATTGTAATTCTTTATTTACATGTCTACCTTTTCTTTTGGACTATGGACTCCTCAAAAACGGTTCACTAACTTATTATAGTGGAAGTGTCTATGCTAGTACCTGACATATAGGAAGTGTTTTATCAATGCTGATTCAATAAATAATTAAAAGAATGTATTCTAAATCAATAAAATATAATTTTATCTCTCCTAAATTTTTAAATTATTCATTTTGTGATACATACTAGAGATGCTTATACATGGAATATACTTTAAAATTAATGTAGCTTCACCTACCGCTGGTCTCTTTGTAGCCTAATCATTTCAACTGGTTTATTTTTTTTTTTCTGTGTGTTTTGTTACCCAGTATAAAGTATTTTGCATTTCTGTCACTTCTTCACATCCCCTTAAACCAGTGGTTTTAAACCTTCCTAATGTGGCATCCTTTAATACAGTTCCTCATGTTGTGGTGACCCCCAACCATAAAATTATTTTTGTGCCGGAACCGGTTTGGCTCAGTGGATAGAGCGTCAACCTGCAGACTGAAAGGTCCCAGGTTCGATTTCCGTCCGGGGCATGTACCTTGGTTATAGGCACATCTCCAGTGTGGGGCATGCAGGAGGCAGCTGATCGATGTCTCTCTCTCATCGATGTTTCTGACTTTCTATCCCTCTCCCTTCCTCTCTGTAAAAAATCAATAAAATATATATTTAAAAAAAACTATTTTTGTTGCTACTTCATAACTGTAATTTTGCTACTGTTAATAAATTGTAATGTAAACATCTGTTTTTCCCGATGGTCTTAGGAAACAGCAGCGGCTCTCAACCTGTGAGTTGGAATAAGGCTTAATCCAAAGAAGATGGAAGACACATGGAACAGCTTTGGATCCAACCTATAGCTTGGACTCAAATCTATCAAGGCCAGACTAGGTCAGCCAACCACTAGACAAGGCACAGATCAAGAAAAAATATTGAATTTTAGACCCACTGAATTTCAATGTTGTTTGTTAAAAAGCATTCTTACAGCAATAGCTAACTGATGCAATCAGGTTTCCAGTTTTTCTTTCCTATCTACTCTCTATGGTACCATCCTATTTCTTCTCTTTTTAAAATTATTTATTTATTTATTTCTCAATTACAATTTATATTCAATATTATTTTGTATTAGTTTCAGGTATACAACATAGGAGTTAGGCGATCATATACATACTTCACAAAATAGTTATATTTCTTTCATTATTCACCTGAACTATTGCTAAAGACCATTGAGAAGTTTTCCAACCTTTGGTTTCCTTTCCTTTCAACTCATTTTATGTATCACATCAGATTATTCAAACTTCCTGCTCTAAAATGTTCAGTGGTTTCATATTATATTTCAAATAAAGTTCAGATAAGCAGTCTACCTACATTTATTGAAATTCTATCTACATTTTAATGTTCATCTCACCTTCTTTAGAGACCTAATGAGCTCTCATTTTGCTAAAAACATCTTTCCAATTTTCCCTTTCCATTCCGGCTGGTAATCACCATTCTTCTTTCTGTTTCAACAAGTTCAGCTCTTTTAGATTCCACAAATGTGGTATCATACAATGTTTGTCTTTTTTGAATTCCCACAGCACTTACTACAATGCCATAGGTACAGTAGGCGTAGGCACTTAATGAATATCAGAAGAATTAACTGTAATCACTTTAGGAAGGTTGCCTTTAGAAAACACTGCCTACGTGCAGTGTGCCTGCAGTTTAAGCTATAATATACATACTGATGGTCTATCTTCAACTTAGACTTCTCTCCTGAACTTCAGACTCATCCTCCCAACCACTTCCAGAACATGTTCATCTGCTGTTCCACTTACACTCTAAGCTAAATATTTCCCAAGCAGAATTCACTCTCTGTACCCTCAAACCTGATGTTCTTTCCCTACCCGCAATGCTAATGATTGGCAGGCCTCATTCTCTTATCATCATTCAAGCCAGGTCCCTGAGCAACAATCCCTAATACTGTTGCCTTTTCTTCTTACTTCCAATTAGTAACCAAGTCACACCCACTCAAGTTCCATCTACCTCACCTGTTCCCTCTTCTCCAGTCCGTCCACATTGGTCTACATTTTTTCTCATGTGGACTCTACACTCATCTCCTTCTTATTACCACAAACTGGTCTTTGTGTCACATCTCCATCAGATTTTTTTAGTTGTGTTTTTTTTTTTTTTTAATTTCACCAAAGCTAAGTTACTGGCTTATGTGGATCATTTTGTGTGACTGTACCTTGAGTTTAGTTTTGAGGCAGATTAGTTTTGATGTCTGCTTTATTTACTCATGATCAGTTTTGTCAGAAGATGCATTTTAGGCAGTCTTACCATCAATAATGAAACAAAAAAACTACATAAGTGTCAAGTAATTATTATTATTATTATTATTATTATTATTTTATTAGGAAGTAGAGCACACTGTTGAAAAGTGAGGATCAACCAAAGAACTTGTGTGCATATGTGCATAGCCTATGAACACGGACAATAGTGTGGTGAAAGCCTGGGGCAGGCCTAGGGCAGACTAGAAGGAGTCGATAGAGAAAAAAGGAGGACATATATAATACTTTCAACAATAAATATTCATTTTTAAAAAGTGAGTACTCTAGAGTCTTGCTAACTGGGTTGGAATCTCCAGACTCTGCCACTAACAGCTTTACAAACTTGGACAAAAGTTTCTTCATCTCCCTGTGCTTCAGCTTCCTTATTTGTAATATGTGGGTTATAACGATACTTGCCTCTGAATGTTGTTGCAAGGATTGAATAAGTCAGTATATGTCAAGTGCTTAGAATGGTGCCTAGCTTAAAGTAAATAAATGGTGTCAGCTATTATCTTTATTATTTATTAAATGTTAATTTGAGGTTTTAAAGTAGCTGTGTTCTCCATCATATGGAGGGAAAAATAAAGTCAAAAGTGAGGACAAGATGCAGAGAGATAGAAAGAGAGAGAAGAAGGAGAGAGAGAGCGAGAGAATGTGAGTCATACATATAAATTTAAATTTTCTAGTAATTAGGCTAAAAAAGGAAACAGGTGAAATAAATTTTAGTAATATATTTTATATTGGCATATGTTCTAATTTGGGATAGCCAAATTTTAAGAGTTCAGTGATTACATGTGGTTAGTGGTTACTATATTGGGCAGCACAGATATATTGGGAGGGATCCCTACTACATGGCCAGTGTCTGGAGTTCTGTGAAGAGATAGGTAGTTAAAGATCTGAGTGGTGGCAATAGATGAGGGTTCATAAATTTAAAATTTTAATTTATTTTCTGTGTTTTGCCAATATATAACCCTCTCTCTATTACCCTTATATCTTCAGTAAAATTTTGTTACTGCATATAAGATATTTTTACTTCATTATGTTTGTATTGGTAGGAAATGCTATTTCCTAAGTTTTCACCCAAGCCAGGAATGTAACTTCTTTCCCTCATTTCTGGCAGCTAGTAAAGCTAGGTCTCATTCTACAGCAAGCATGTCAAACTCAAAGGCCAACATGGGCCAAATGAATGAGGCATGCAGCCTGAAGGCTAAGGGTTTGAATGCTTGCCTACAGCCTTGACATTTCCTGTATCTGTCTCCTCCTCTCTAACCCCACTTACTTTGGTTGCATTGGACACTCAAAGGAATAGAGACTGTGTTACATAGTTGGGTCACATAAGGCAGAGAAATAAGTCATCAAGAGCCAGGTGTGATGGGAACACAGCATAAAGGACAAATCTGAGAAAACTTGGAAGCATGGCAGGGTGACAGAACAGGGGCTTTCCCATTCTACCTTATACAGAACTTTTTTTAAGTATTAAAATTTTAATTCAAGTATTAAAAGCAAATCTGTAGAACCTGGAGCCACTCAAGCAATTAGTGATTTTTGTGGGGTGACAAAAATATAAAAGGTGGGAAAGACTCTTGGGGATGAATAATGTAGCAATATTCCACTTTGAGGAAATAATTCGGTAAGAAAAGCTGATTGACTTAATTGGTTACAAACTTGGCATGAATTGACATGGCTATTTATAGTTTTTGCTTTCACATGTATGAATAATCATACATTTTTCAGCAGAATATTAATGTATTTGATAATGGAGTGCTACCCAAGATCCCACTAAGAATGAAGTATTATACAATACAAGGTATTTGCACTCTATTAACTTTCTGAAATTAAAAATATTCTAAATCCCAAGTTCCAGCTGGCCCCATGGGTTTCCAGTAAGAAACTGTGAACCTGAATTTGTATTAGAGGTATGTGGGGATTGGAGGAGACTGAATAGAAAAGCTTTTGTAGCGCAATTCAAATTACACCCTAGCAGTCATTGCTTGACTTGTTTATGTTTAAAGTGATCTCTCCCATTAATCTTCTCCTTCCCTTACTAGTCTTAATTTCTTCATTGTTTATCTTCTACTTCCTGGAATTTCAAAGGGTTGTGTATAGCTCCCCACATAATATTCCTGCATTGGTGAGTAGTTGAGAGAAACTCTTGAGTCTGAAGTTAAGCGGGTGCTTTTAGTCAGAAGTTCACCTCAGAGTTTTTGGACCAGAGGAGATTTTTTATTTTTATTTCAATTGGTCATGTTTAATTGACCATATTGCTTGCCCTTGCAAGCATACAGAACACAGAAGATGGGCAGTAAATATGTGCTCAAAGATAAGCATCAGTCACCATTGTATTTATAGCATAGTGATACTGATCTTATTGGAAGAGTAAGCTGCTCATGTAGTATGCTATTCAGGTGTACTACCTATATCTAAGGATTCTTTCATCTAAAAGAGTTAATTGTACTGTAGATAGGGCTAATTTACACTCAGAGAATAACTTAGAGGATGGCCAGAAAGAAGTATATATTTATTCTGTGTGTTCAGAGGCATCACGATGCTTTTGTATCTCTCTTAATATAATGTCTGATTCAAACACAGAAATTATTATCAATACTTATAGAAAAGATTTTGCTCTTTCTCAAATAGAAAGACTGTAATGACCAAGGTCATTGTTCCCCATAAATCTCTCTAGAATGATTTTTTTCTGTTTACCTTACTGAGCCAAACTTCTTTTAGGGATTATATCTCTCCTCTATGTCATATTCATTTTGAAAATGCTTCTCTTTCAATGCAGCTATGATAGAATAATGTGTTCCTTGCTGAACATAATGTAATTTCTTGTCCAATAAAAATGAAAAAATAAAGCTGTTCAAAAAAACTTCTAACTTGCTCTGCACCCCCTTCCAAAAAAAAACAAAACAAAACAAAAAAAAAGACCCGCAAAAACAAAACACCAGAGTGGTACTTCAGCAAGCTGAAGGTCAAAGGGTGACATTCAGGACTCATCCATTTGCATTTATCTTTCATCAGCGTGTGATGTGCTAGTCACTGGCTTTTTGCTGTTACTAAGGCAGCAAACAAATACTACAATTACTGGAGAAAAGACCTGCAGCCTTGTGTTAAATAAAAGAATACTCAAAAGTAAGTCTTAAGTTCACAAACACCCATTGTGACTAGCTTTTGGTCAAGGGCCATACAGAGTAGTCATTATTCACTTTTGATGGAGTCATGGATCACACTGAAGAGGAAGGGCCCTTTCCTCAGAAAGATGCATGCACATACAACAATTTTATATAATTTAGGGAAGTGTCCTCTCTGTACCACAGGATAAGTAAAAAGAGAAAGTTATAAAGTTATAAAGTTGTTATTTCTTCAAATAGATTTCCAATATTTTGCTCTCTCTCTTCTTCTGGCACCCCCATAATTCAAATGTTGGTACACTTGAAGTTGTCTCAGAGGCTCCTTACACTATCTTCATATTTTTGGATTCTTTTTTCTTTTTACTTTTCCAGTTGAATGTTTTCTGCTTTTTTATATTTCAAATCTTTGACTTGATTCTTGCCTTCCTCTAGTCTGCTATTAAGTCTCTTTATATTTTTTATTTCAGTCAGTGTATGTTTAATTTCTAGTTGGTCTTTTTCATCTCCTTTTGAGTCTCACTAAATTTATCCATCTTTTCTAGTAAATTCTTGAAAAACCTTATAACTATGGTTTTGCACTCTATATCCAGTAGTTTGCTTTCTTTTATTTGTGACCTGTTTCTTTGTTTTTTGCATTTTGGCTGCTTCCCTGTGTTAATAGAGTGGCTTTGTGTATCAGGTGTCCTATAGGTCCCAGTGGCTCAGCCTCCCCAGTTATCTGAGGTGAACACTTTTGGTGCACTGCTTTGTGGGCTGTGTGCACAGTCTTGTTGTAGTTAAGCCTTGATTGTTGTTGGTATTACTGGGAGGAATTGACCTCCAGACTAATTGGCTGTGAGGATCAGCTGTGTCTATGATGGGAGAACTTTTGTGCTGGAGACACCCTTATGGGGCAAGACTTGCTTCAGTGGGGCTTTGGTGTTCACTGAGTCTGCCCCCTGAGTGTGTCCCTTATGGATCTGAGGAGTTGTAATCTAGATCGTCCCACTTTGACCATTGGGTACACTGGCTTTTGGATCTCCACGGAGGTGCTAATTTAGCCTCTTCCTGAGGCCACCCAGCTGGAGTTACAGAGAGATCTGCAGATTTGTCTTCTTTGTTTGGGGTTTGGAGGTATCCAGATGAGGCCCAGCTGTGAAGCAATGCAAGCTGCTGTGGGGCCTTAGGCCTTCTTTTGGATGTTCTGGGTCTCTCTGACTCAGCTGCAGTTTGTTAGGTAATTTCAGATTTCAAAGGACTAGGCCATTCATATGCAAAAACCTTTGCACACAGCTTGGGTGGGGCGGGGTCTCAGGTTGGAGCAAACAACAATGGCTGACCATTGGCCCTGCCCTAAGAAGCCCCCTGTCTCAGTGTCCCTCAGTAATGGCTGCAAGCACCTCTGAGAGAAAGCCACCCTCGAATTCCACCTGATGCCAGGAAGTCCAGTTTCTCCCCATAGGAGTCTGAGTCCCTAGAGTCTCACCCAGAACTGGAGTTCAGAGCAGTCAGGAACTTGTGTCTCCCGCAGGACTGAAAAAGACAGCTGTGTATTCAGTCACCAGCCCTTTTCGTGTGTGACAAGCCTCCGTACCTCTGCACTTTACTTCCACAGCTCCTCTGAGTCTTCGTGTGCTTTTCTCTTTCCTTCTAGTTATTGAATTTCCACTCAGCCAGCCTTCCTGTGGTTCTGGATGATGTCCATTTTGTCTTTTAGTTGTAGTTTTGAAGTGGTTGTATGAGGCAGCAAGTTCAGGTGTTCACTTATGCTGCCATCTTGGTTTCTCCTCGAGATAGGCCTTTTAAAGAGACCAGATTTTGTTCTTCTTCCTAAAGATTGCTGCAGCCATTTTGGGTCTTTTTTGGTTCAATATACATTTTTGGCATATTTTTTTTTCTAGATCTGTGATACATGCCGTTGGTATTTTGATAGGGATTGCATTGAATCTACAGATTGCTTTGGGTAGCAATGACATTTTAATGAATTAATTATATTAATTCAATCTATGAACACGGTATATTCTTCCATTTGTCTATATCTCCTATCTCTCTTTCCTTTTTTTTAAAAAAATCTTCTTTTTATTTTTTTATTTTTATTGATTTCAGAAAGGAAGGGAGAGGGGAAGAGAGTTAGAAACATGAATGATGAGAGAGAATCATTGATCGGCTGCCTCTGCATGGGCCCCACTGGGGATTGAGCCTGCAACCTGGTCATGTGTTCTGACCAGAGAGCAAACAGTGACCTCCTGGTTTATAGGTCAATTCTCAACCTCTGAGCTACTGTGGTTATCTCTTTTTTTTTTTTTAATATTTTAGTTTTCCGAATATGTCTTTTACCTCCTTGATTAAGTTTATTCCTAAGTGTCTTTGTTGTTATTGTTGTTACAATAGTAAATGAGGAACCCCAGAGTATGGGAGAAAATATTTGCTAATGATACATCTAGGGTTACTTTCCAAATTATATAATGTACTCATACAACTCAACAAAAGGAAGACGAATAACCCAATTAAAAAATGGGCAGACCAGTGACTTAATCAGCCATGCCTCTGTAATGAAGCCTACATAAAAACCCTAAAAGGACTGGGTTCATGGAGCTTCCATATTGGTGAACAAGAGGTATCCATGTGACAGGAGAGTGACACACCTCAAACTGAAGAGGACAGAAACTCCTATGCTCAGAACCCTTCCCAACATGGTGGTGTTTTTTAGTAGAGGGGAAGTTAATATCCCAGCTGTGAATTACCTTGTTACTCCACAAGCAGAGCTGCTCTTGACAGAGCTCAGAAAAAAGATGATGGCCAAATAGGCAGACTTTTCTTACACCTTCTCCCAAGCCAGACTGGAAATAAAACTAAGTTGGAGAACTTTCACCAGGAATTACCATCTCAGCTGCAGCTGAGCAGGAAACTTACTAGTATATCAAGGAAGGACAGAAAACACCTGGAGACAGGTAGGAGCGGCTCTAGGAGGGGCTGACCCAGCTTCCATAGGCTGAGAGTGAGGAGGGAGCTCTCAGTAGTGGCCCATGTAACATCCACTCATGAAAGGCTGCAGGGCTCCTGGCTGCCCAAGAGATCAGAGCCCGTAGACAGGAGCTGGTCAGAGAGAAGGAAAGCCTCAGTAGAGTAGTTTTCTTTTCTTTTTATCCTCTTTAAAAACAAAACCAAACAAACAAAAAAAGCCCAGAGCACAGGAGTTTTGTTAGCAGCTATTCACTGAGGCTTTAGTGGAGGGAGGGAGGTACAGACTTGAGGTGCCTATGGAGAGGTTGGGTGGGAAGCATTGGAGGGAGATGTGGAAAAGAGCCAGCCAGGAGGCCTGCATTTGGCCATAAGCCCAAACTGAAACAGCCATTTCTCCTGAGCGGCACTAACTACTCCCAGAAGCAACAGCTCAGGAAAAGGACAAAACGCAGCCCTAGGTGATACAGCCTGCCCCACTCTCAGGAGTCCTGCCTGCCACTCCCTGCATCTTGACCTTTGCAGAAAAGACAGCAACAGAGGCCAAGCCTGCTGGTTTGAACAGTCTCAGGAAGCATCAGTGATTGGATTGGGGATGGGGCCATCCACTCCACTGTCCAGGGAACCTTACTGGTCCTTCCCCCACATGCAAGAGCTGATACAAACTCATAGTATCCAGCTTATCCCACTGAACTGCATAGGAAGATCTTGCCCAGCTGAGGGCAGAGTAATATTCTGGGACACTCTCAGAGGAGCAGTTCTGGGACAGAGAAACACACCTACCATTTTCCCTATAATCTGAACAGCACCTCCCATATATGGGAGACCCAGAGGTCTATATTACTGATTCTGACTAAAGCCCTTGTGGAAACACACTTTTGAGTGATTAAGATTGACAGCTGGCTGGCAGCGAAGGTGGGTGGAGGCAGACAGAGTCTGGGGAACTTGGGGAAGTTTGCTGAACCAGTCCTGGGCTGGTTGTGCACAGCCTTAGATTGCGCAACTAAATCCTGTGGAGACAGACACAAACTGTGGATCACTTGAACCTTCAAACAGGTTGCCAAAAGCTAGAGGAGAACAGTTTCTGACCATGATTATCACCTAAGTACCTCCTGAGTAGCCCAGAATTGATAGAACTATCAGCCACAGTCACCAGAAGAGCAGTATCCAAAAGGAACTCCCAGAAGCTACTAAACTCTGCTGAGATGAATATTACTTCACTTCTTTTTTCTTCCCTTTTTGTTTTTTATCTTGTTTATCTATCTGCTTTATTATTTTAGTCTCTATTGTTTCTTTCATATATCTACTTTTTACTTCCCTTTTCCTATTCTATTTTTTTTCTTTTTCTCCTGCTTTCTCATCTTTCTTCCTTTTCTTATTTTTTTGTCTGCTTTCTTCTCTATTTTCCTTTTCAAATTTTTCTTCCTCTTTTTTTATATCATTTCCCTGCTTCTACTTTTTATTCTTATTTTCTTTATTATACCTCTGCCCCTTCATATTCCTCTCCCCCATTTTTCTTCATATATATTTTCTTTTTTATATCATGCTTGATTATTTTTCTTCCCTAATTCTCTTTTACTTTTGTTTGCTTTTGATGTTGTAGGGGTCTTATGTACATTTTTTTTTTTAAATTTTGTTCTATTCTCTCAGTACTTCCACAATGACTTGCATGACATGGCTGGGGGTGAGTCTCACAATCAGCCAGCCTGAGAGGAAATTCCATCTGTGAACAGGATAATAATCTTCACAATCCATTTCAACAGGAGAACCAAAATAACTCAAGCAAGAGGCATTCCTAGAGTACCCAGCACAGGAGATCTAAGATATTGCAATAATGGTGTCCCACAAAACACCTTCTACATAAGACCATGCCACAAAGAATGGCAGGTATGACAGTTTCGTCTAATTCTTGGAAAGAAATACAAAGGGACAACAAACATGGGGAGGCAAAAAACAAAAACAAAAACAAAAACAAACAAACAAAAGAGCAAAACAACAACAACAACAAAAAACCAACAACCCCAAATGAAAAAAAAAAAAAAAAGGGAAATTGCCATAAAAGGAACTAAATAAAATGAAGGCAAAGCATTTTTCAGGTAAAGAATTCAAAGTAACGATTATAAGGGTGCTCAAATAACTTAGTGAGAACTCTAAGCAAGTTAATGAGAACACCATGTAACTTAATGAAAACTGCACCAGGACTTAAAAAACAGGTGTAAATCATGAATAAAAATCAAGTGGAAATGAAAAATGACATAGCTGAAATAAAAAATACCCTGTAAATAATGAAAAGTAGACTAGAAGAAGCAGAGGACCAGATTAGAAAATTAGAAGACAAAGTAGAAAAAAAAACACTCATTCAGAGTAGCAATTGGAAAAAATATTAAAAAGCAGGAGAAGAGTTGAAGGGAGCTTTGGGACAACATGAAACATAACAACATCAGCATAGTAGGGATTCTAGAAGGAGAAGAATCTGAGCAAGGACTAGAGAACTTGTTTGAAGAAATAATGGCAAAATTTCCTTAAGGTGATGAAGAAAAATGTCACTCAAGTTCAGGAAACACAGAGAATCCCAATCAAGATGACATAAAAAAGACCCACACCTGGATACCTGATAATTAAAATGTCAAAAGTTAAAGACAAAAATCTTAAATGGCTGCAAAAGAGTGACAGAAAGTTACCTACAAAGGAGTTCCCATTAAACTATCAGCTGATTTCTTAAGGGACTAGCATGAGGTATACAAAGTAATGAAAAGCAATGGACTGAATCCAAGACTACTCTATCTCAAGACTATCATTCAAATTTGAAGGTGAAATAAAGAGCTATGCAGACAAAAAAAGCTGAAAGAGTTCATTACTACTAAACTAGCACTACAAGAAATGCTAAAGGGAGAGGTGGAGAGAGATAGAGAGAAAGAGAGAGAGGGATACAGGCATAAATAATAAAAATGGAAACAAATAAGTACCTATAAATAAAGCTTTAAATGTAAATTGATTAAATGCTCCAATCAAAAGATATAGGGTAGCTGAATGGATAAGACTCACACAGAATAAAAGTGAAGGAATAGAGAAACATTTCTCATGCAAATGGAAATGAAAAAAAAAGCTGGGGTAGCAATATTCATATCTGAAAAAATAGATATCCAAATAAAGTCCATAACAAGAGATAATGAAGGCCACTTAATAATACTAAAATAATCAATACAACAAGGGGATATAACCCTGGTAAATAAATATGTACTCAATACAGAATCACATATATACTATATAATAAAAGGTAATATCCAAATCAACTGAATGGCAGAATGACCGGTTGCTATGATGTGCACTGACCACTAGGAGGCAGGTGTTCAAGGCAGGAGCTTCCCCCTGGTGGTCAGTGCACTTCCTCAGGGGGAATACTTCTCAGCCAGAAGCTGGGCAAGTACAGCGGCAGTGGCAGGAGCCTCTCCTGCCTCCGAGGCAGCACTAAGAAGCAGCGAGCAGGTGGGCAGTAAGGACCAAGGGCTCCCAGACTGAGAGGATGCAGGCTGGGCTGAGGATTTTTGTTCACTAGTCCTTTAGTGTGTGTGTGTGTGTGTGTGTGTGTGTGTATGTGTAAAACTTCTGAAGAATTTTAAGGGAGAGATAAACAGCAACACAATTATAGTAAGGGACTTTAACATTCCACTGACATCACCAGATAGATCTTCTAGACAAAAAAAAAATAACAAGGAAACAGCAACCTAAATGGCACACTAGTTCAAATAAATTTAATTGACATTTACAGAATATTTCACTCCAAAGCTGCAGAATATACATTCTTCTCAAGTGCACATGAAACATTCTCACATATAGACCACATGTTAGACACAAACTAAGTCTCTAAGAATTCAAGAAGGTTGACATCATATCAAGTGTCTTCTCAGGTCACAAAGGGCATCATGAAACTAGGAATTAGTAACAAAACACATAACAGAAACACATCAAAACATTCAAACACATAGAGGCTAAATAGCATGTTATTAAACGACAAATGGGTAACCAAGGAGATAGAGGAAGAAATAAAAAAAAAAAACTTCCTGAAAGCAAATGAAAATGAACACACAATAACCCAAAATCTATGGACAGAGCAAAAGCAGTCTTGAGAGGGAAGTTCATAGTCCTATAGGCCCACCTCAAGAGACAAAAAACAATTTCTGATAAACTATCTAACCCTACAACATAAAGAACTAGAAAGAGAACAAGAAAATCCCAGAATTAAGTAGAAGGAAAGAAATAATAAAGATCAGAGCACCAATAAGTAACATAGAAACTAAAAAACAAAACAAAAACAAAAAAGATAAAGAAACAGGATTGATGAACTTTAGCTAGACTTATCAAGAAACAGAAAGAGAGGACCCAAATAAATAAAGTCAGAAATGAAAGAGGTGACATAACAACTAACACCACAGAAATACAACACTTTGTAAGAAAATACTATGAGAAACTATATTCCAACAAGCTGGACAATTTGGACAACTTGGAAAGATTCCTATAAAAATATAATTTTCCAAAACTTAATCAGGAAGAAGCAGAAAATTTTTATAGCCTGATAACAACTAATTAGACTGAAGCAGTAATTTAAAAAAATCTCTCAGCAAACAAAAGCCCTGATCCATATGGGTTTACAGGGGAATTTTAACAAATATTCAAAGAACTAACACATCCTCCTAAAACTATTCCAAAAAATTTAAGAAAAAGGAATACTTTTAAGCTCTTTTTATAAAGCCAGCATTATCCTAATTCCAGAATCAGATAAAGATATTACAAAGAAAGAGAATGAGAGGCCAATATCCCTGATAAACATAGATACTAAAATCTTCAATAAAATATTAGCAAATAAAAAAAAATGGTGGCAGAATTGACGGACATGTCCTGAGCCTTGTCCCTGAGCAGACAGAGAGAACAACTGAAGGTTGCACTGTGAGTATTTGTTGGTGAGTTAAGGAACAGTTATCCTCCAGGAGAAGGTGGGGGACTGCTGGACAGGGCTTCCCTGATCGGGCAGCAGCACTGCTGCTGTTTTTTTTTCTCCCAGAGCCACCAGCTTGGATGCAGAGACTGCGCCATCTTGAATGGGAAAGTGAATGTTTAAGGAAGCCTGAGAATCTACAGCTGTGGCACCCACCAAACAGCTGTGAGACCAAGAACACTGGTCCCCAACTGGCGCAAACAGTCGGATTCAGAGGAGTTCTACAGCCACATGGAAAGGTCAGATTTTGCATGGGATAAGGAGAGAGAGAGAACTAAATAACCAGACACCTGGAGAAGAGAGACCATGGGCAGACAAAGAAACAACCTGCATATGAAAGAAAAGCAGGCATCACCAGAAAAGGAAGTAAACATAATGGAGGCAAGCAACCTGCCAGAGAAAGAATTCAGAGAAATAGTCATAAGGTGGCTGAAAAGAATGGAAGATAAATTCAACAATATGAGTAAGAACCAAGAGGAAATGAAGAAGAACCAAGAAATAAAAAATGACATAACTGCTGTAAAGAACTTAATAGAAAGCATCAAAAGTAAAATAGAAAAAGCAGAGGACCGCATCAGTGAGCTAGAAGACAAGGTAGTGAAAATACTCAAGCAGAGCAGCTTCTAGAAAAAAAAAATGAAAAAGCAGCAGGAGAGCTTAAGGGAACTTTGGGACAACATGAAACAAAACAACATCTGCATAATAGGGGTTCCAGAAGAAGAGGAAACTGAGCAAGGAATAGAAAACCTGTTTGAAGAAATAATGACAGAAAACTTCTCTGATAAAGGGAAGAAAAAACCCACACAAATCCAAGAAGCTCATAGAGTCCCAAATAAAATGAACCCCAAAAGACTAACACCAAGGCACATTATAATTAAACTGGCAAACACCAAGGACAAAGTAAGAATCTTAAAAGCAGCCAGAGAGAAACAGAAAGTTACCTACAAAGGAACTCCCATCAGACTACGACTGATTTCTTAACAGAAACTCATCAGGACAGAGGGGAATGGAATGAAATATACAAAGTCATGCAATGAAAAGGTCTGAATCCAAGAATACTGTACCCAGCAAGGCTTTCAATGAAAACTGAAGGTGAAATAGGAGCTTCACAGACAAAAAAAGACTAAGGGAATTTATTACCACCAAACCAGCAATGCAAGAAATGCTAAAGTGTCTGCTGTAAAAAAAAAAGAAAAAAAAAAGGAAGTGGAGAAGGAACATAGGGGAAAATAATAAAAATGGCGACAAATAAGTTCCTATCAATAATAGTTTTAAATGTAAATGGATTAAATGCTCCAATCAAAAGACATAGGGTAACGGATTGGATAAGAAAATATGACCCATATATCTGCTGTCTACAAGAAACCCACCTCAGAAAAAAAGACGCAAAAAGACTGAGGGTAAAGGGATGGAAAATGATGTTTCAGGCAAATGGAAATGAAAAAAAAAGGCTGGGGTAGCAATACGTATATCTGACAAATTAGATCTCAAAGTGAAGGACATAACAAGAGATAAGGAAGACCACTTCATAATACTAAAGGGAACAATCCAACAAGAAGAAATAACTCACACCTGTCAGAGTAAAGGGGGAGGTGCATGGGAAGAGATTAACCAATGAATTTACATGCATATTTGCATAACTCATGGACAGGCAATAATGCAGGGAAGGCCTAGGAGGGGCAAGAGTAGGTAGAGAGGGTTACTAGGGGAAAAAAGTACACATGTAATACATTTAATATTAAGGATAAAATAAAAAAAACACACAACTATTTACTTCTTGTCAGAGTCACCTGACAATTCAGAGTCTTGATCTGGCTATCACTATCAGGGAGAAATTATGAAGCTAGACTGGCTTCATCTAGGGCAGGAAGGACTGAGGTCACCTAAGCATGTGAGATTCCTTGTCAGAAAGGAGCACTGACAGTTGGAGTGTGGTAAAGAATAGTGGCTCCTGGAGATTGGGAATGTGGTAGCAAAGAAAGTAAAAAATAGGTTTTCTTACTTCTTAGTTCTGTCAAAGCCTGATCTAACAGAGCACAATTGGATGAGGATATGAAAGAGGTCTTTACGAATTGGGGGTTGGGGGGAAAGGGAAGCAGAGGCCTAATCAACTGTATGCTTCATTCTTTGCTAAGATTTTTCCTCCAAAATTCCAGTTTGAAGTTGGAAGGTCAAAGGTGCTAGAATAGTGATAAAGGCAGAGTACAGTAAACTTAATGACAACATAGATGCAAATAAAAAGCTGGAACTGGAGGGCACTCATACAAGAGACCTAAAAGAACTCACAATTAAAATAGTCTGTGGGTCAAAGAAGATTTATAGTCACAGATGACCTTAGAATTTGAGGAGAGGTAACAAAACCAATCCCCTGTTACAAAAATCCAACATTTGTCACTATTTTTTTCACTTTTATTTTAAAAATAATTCACGAGTGTTCATTGAGTATTAAATGTAAGCTATTATGAGAATATTATGTTTTTGACTTTTTTAAATTCCCTCCTTAGGCTATTATTCCATTGATTTTTAGAGAGGGTGGAAAAGAGGGAAAGACAGAGAGACATATCAATGTGAGATAAGCACATTGATTGGTTGCCTCCTGCATGAGCCCCCACCAGGTTCCCAGGCCAGGAAGGAAACTGCAATTAAGTTATGTACCCTTGACTAGAATTGAACCCACAACCCCTTGGTTTATAGGCTGACACTCTAATACTGAGCTAAACCAGTTAGGACTCAAATTGTGTTTATTAATTCCAGAAAACTCAACTAATACCTAGAGTCTCCACAGGAATCCCATAGATTTATCAGCCTTTAATATCTGACACTGCCAGTTTAAGAACATAAAATCATAAACCAATAGCCAAAACCCTAGTACAGTTGACAAACAATACTACTTAGGAAAATCAGTCTACATTTGAAAGTGAAAGAGTGGAAACATGTCCTAGGTTCCTAATCATTGAGCTTACACCACAACAGCGGTTCTCAACTTGTGGGTTGCGACCCTTTGGGGGGTCGAATGACCCTTTCGCAGGGGTCACCTAAGACTATTGGAAAACACCTATTTCCCATGGTCTTAGGAACCATCGGTGTAGCAAAATGTAGTAATGTAGTTCACTGTTGTCATATTAAGACTGTTACCCATGCTACACCACGATTCAAGACAAAATTTCATTTATTAGAAATAAATATTTCACAATATATAATTACATATTGTTTTTTGATTAACCCCTATGCTTTAATTATGTTCAATTTGTAACAACGAAAATACATCCTGCATATCAGATATTTACATTACAGTTTATAACAGCAGCAAATTTACAGTTATGAAGTAGCAATGAAAATAATTTTATGGTTGGGGGTCACCATAACATGAGGAATTCAATTAAAGGGTCGCAGCATTAGGAACCACTGCACCAGAAGGCTCTCCCTGGGCTGAGGAGGTACTGTCAGGGAGACCACAAAGAAGGAGGTTCTCACGTTTGTCCTTCAGATGACTTTGGTTTATTCTCCCAGGTAATGTAAGAAATGATGTTTTATTGATTTATTCTAATTAGGAATGGTAGTTTTTGACTGAAGTTTACAGGAAAATCTATGCTTACTTCATTTCTGTCCTGCCAAACTAGAAATAGTTACTTAGGATAGAATGATTTTGAATTGCCACCTTTAAGTACATAGATTTAAGTTCTTTTATTTTATACTTTTCAGTCAACCTGCAAAGCTATCATAATCAGAAGATAATTTTGGTAGAATATTTAACAAGTAGAGGCCCGATGCATGAAGATTCGTACAAGAATGAGCCTTCCTTCCCCTGGCTTCGGGCACCGCCTTCACTCTGGCCAGAGCCACCTTTCTACTTTCCCATGCTGCCCAGAGGCCTGGAGCTCCTGGGGTGGAGTGGAACATCCGTGTCCCACCCTGTCCCTGGCCACTCGGTGCCTGTGTATGCCAATTAACCTGTCATCTCTGTTGGCTTAATTTGCAGACTCACTCCTGATTGGCTGGTGGGCACTGTGAAGGTACGGTCAATTTGCATCTGTCCATTTTATTAGTGTAGATAGTGACATTCCTAAAAGAAAAGCAGTATATAAGTGAAAAGACATTGTCATCAACAGTTGTAAAAATGCAACAGTTAAGGCAATACATTTTTGCAAATGAAGCTATATACACTTTTATTTTCTTCTTTAATAACACTGATCTATAAAGGAAAGCTGGATTTCTGGTCCTGCTCTATCTTCCTTTTTTATTAAACATCAGGGGGAGAGAGAAGACTTGTAGCGAAGAAGGAAGAAAAGGAAGTGTCACACTTGGGTACTCTTAATATTAGTTGAATTAAGGACCCCCTACTATTCCTAGGACTAGGATAACAATAGCCATAACAGACTTTCAACATATTTGCATGTATTTCAACTTTAGTACCACACTAAAGACCGTACAGTCTAGAAAACTCCATGTAATAGTGGGAAGTATACTTGTAAAGTTCCATTCTATCTTATCTTTTTAATTATAAATATTATCTAGTTCAAGAAACGAGTTTGCCTATTTTTCTCTTAGTTCTTTTTTTCATTGGCCTTCTTTCTTCCACCCTTTTTATTGTAGAGAAAGAAATCAAACCTCAAAGGCTTAGAGGAGGGCTTGCCTGGCCTTCCTAAATCTTTTTCATTTTCAGAAACTTGCATTTTATAGGCAGTATATAAAATGATCTTCCCCTAAGCAAATGCTGATTTTTCACTGAGAAATTAATACGTTCCTCAGCAATTGCTGCTACTTATCTGGAAATTTTTCTCACATGGAACGAAGACTCGGCATTATGTCTAAATATAGCAAGAAGACTCAGTTTATGAATGTGCTGTTAATCAAACTGCTTTCACAATTGTGGAGAATCAACAGTTTAATTTTTCTTTCTATAATATTGGTTGAAATGAATAGTGTTGAGTTAAATCGTGCTCTAATTCCAGCCTTTTATTCATATTTGTATCTCCAGACTGTTCCTAGGAAGTACTCAATAAACAAGCCCCTGAGCATCCAGAATAGACTCTGGGAATAGAACTGGGTTGACCATTGATGCTACCATTGCTGACTAGTGGTGCATATTTTTAACCTCTTTGTATCTCAGTTCCTTCGTTTGTGAAAGATAATAATAGTGCCTTCCTTATAGAGGGAAAAGAATTAAGGAACACAATGTATCAAGCTGGTCTTGGGTGATTTGTATTCAGTCTATTCTTCACCTTTCCCCAGCTCTACTTTATATCATAGAGGGGGCTAACTCCTCTAGGCTGCATTCCCCAGGCTCCTGAGTCAACAGACTTCTGGCTGGTGGAAGATTGAGTGGGTGGAAAGAAAGAAGAAGCTAGGGCATTTCCTCTCCTCTCTGCTTCAGCGATATTCTCTGGTGGCAGCTAAATCTCCTCCATGGAACCAACACTTACTGAGGAGATCCACCTAGCCTCCTTCTTCCTTCAGGTGTCCCCAAGGCTTCGGACCTCTGCAATGTCACCTCCTTCATTTGTTTCTCCATCCTAGGGG
Source organism: Lasiurus borealis (assembly GCA_004026805.1). Taxonomy (NCBI): domain Eukaryota; kingdom Metazoa; phylum Chordata; class Mammalia; order Chiroptera; family Vespertilionidae; genus Lasiurus; species Lasiurus borealis. Next base: position 27,460 of record PVJN01023064.1, read on the forward strand.
TGACAGTGGTTTCCTGCTATTGCTACTCTTTGGTTAACCTCACTCTTCCCTGTTTGACTTTCAGTTCCTTCAGCCACTGGTATGACCATTTCCCTAAATTAATAGCTCTGTTGTAAATTCTTGTAGTAGTTTTGTTTTCTTGGTAGTTTTTTAATTGATGCATCTCTATGAACTATATAGTATAGTATCTAGCTAATAATATGTTCTCCTTATATGATAGGTATAAATAAATATAAATCGAAGTCATAAATCTGTAAACATTTTAGGCATAACATTGACAGGCCTCACAATTTCAAAATCTATAAAGCTCTAAAAACTTGAGTTTTTAAAAATAAGTTTGTGGCAAACTCATTTGGCTGCAAATTCTGATGCACTGACATGAAGCTACCTAGAGTGTTTATCTCACTTAGTGTGGCTTTATTTCTTATTGTATAAAAATGGATGTGTTTGATTTCAAGGGACTAATCAGGTTCCACAGGGGGCATGTTACATAATGACAGAGTGTGTACACAGTCTTTGTATAAACTTCAAAAAAATCTGAATTCAGAACTCCACTGGACCCAGGGTTTGGGACAAAGGGATTGTGTGGCTGCGTCAGATTTCAGAAAAAGAAAAACTTACCTTTGAAATGAACCTTGCAGAACTGATAGAATAGCATAGATAGGGGATATGAGCATTTGAGAAAAAAATTGAAGATTGGAAAAAGGGAAAAATGAGGTGAGTGTGAAAAATAGTAAGTAGAAGTTGAAGAAGGTAAAGAATAAAGAATGAGTAAGATACAAATTTAAAAATTTTAAATGTTGAATTATATTGTTTAGAAATGGAGAATTTTGAACAGAAGAGTAACTTACATGACATTTTGCTTAAAGGAACATTAAAGTAGGCTGGCATAAAGATAATGCTTGCTGATGGAGACATTTTTAATAGGTTGCTTTATTAGGATAAATGCAATATAAGTTGAGGTAGTCGTGAACCAGACAAAGTATAAACATGGAATCTATAAGACTTAATAATTGACTGGATATAGGGGAAGAGAAAATGTGATAGTTACTTTTATATTTCAACTTGACTTGCCAAAGGGATTCCCAGATAGCTGGTAGAATATTGCTTCTGGACTAGAGGTCCAGTGCACAAAATTCGTGCACAGGGGTGTGTGTCCCTTAGCCCAGCTTGCATCCTCTCCAATCTGGGATTGCTGGCTCCCAACTACTTGCCTGTCTGCCTTCCTGATTGTCCCTAACCACTTCTCCCTGCCAGCCTGATCATCCCCTAACCACTCCCCTGCCAGCCTGTTTGCCCTAACTTCCCTCTCCTACAGGCCTGGTCACCCTTAACTGACCTCTCCTGCAGGTCTGCCCCCCAATCTGCTCTCCCCTGCAGGCCTGGGTCCCCCCAACTGCCTTTACCTGCAGGCTCGATTGCCCCCAACTTTCCTCCTCTGCCTGCCTGATAATCCCTAACTGCCCTCCCCTGTAGGCTTGATTGCCACCAACTGCCCTCCCTTTCAGGCCTGGTGCCTTCCAATAGCCCTTCTCTGCTGGCCATCTTGTGGTGGCCAACTTGTGTCCACATGGGGCAGCCATCTTTGACCACATAGAAGCAGCCATCTTGTGTGTTGGAGTGATGATCAATTTTCATATTACTCTTTTATTAGATAGGGGACTGGTGCATGGGTGGGGGCCAGCTGGTTTGCCCTGAAGGGTGTCCTGGATCCGGGTGGGGGTTCCCTTGGGATGTGAGGTGGCCTGGGCGAGGGGCCTGTGGTGGTTTGCAGCCTGGCCACACCCTCAGGAACCTAAGTGGAGGCCCTGGTATATGGCTTTATTTACCTTCTATAATTGAAACTTTGTAGCTTTGAGTAGAGTTCAGGGCCAGTGAGGGTGTGTGGAAAGCTTGACTTCATTCATCAGTGGTGGTAATCCAAGCCTCCTGCTCTCTCCAGCTCTGTAGCTGCTGCCATTTTTGTTGGGATTTATTTATCTTTTATACTTGAAACTTTGTAGCCTTGAGTGGATGCCTGGGCCCTCCAGGGTGTGTGGAAAGCTTGGCTTCCTCCATTGCTGGGGAAATTCATGCCTCCTGCTTGCTCCATGGCTGCAGCCATCTTGGTTGGATTAAACTCAAGCCTCATACTCGCTCTTGATTGGCTGGCAGGCATGGCTTGTGGTTGTAGCAGAGTGATGGTTAATTTGCTTATTACTCTTTTTTTAGATAGGATGTGCCTGTGAGGGTGTATCCAGAAGAGATTAGCGTTTCAATCAGTACACTCAGTATAGATGATCTCACTGATATGAGTGGGCATCATTCGAATCACAGAAAGTCTGAATATTATAAAAAAGGCAGAAGAAGGAAAAATTTGTCCCTCCCTTGAGCTAGAACATCCATCTTCTTCTGTCCTTGGACATTTGTGCTCATGGTCCTAGGGCCTTCAACTTGGACAAGGACTTACCTGCTCCATTGACTCCCAGACCTTTGGGTTTGAATTAGAACTATACCACTAACTCTCCTGTACTTTCACTTAGTAGACAGCAGATTGTGGAACTTCTCCATCTTTATAATTGCATGAACCAATCCCTCATACTAAATCTCTCTTGAAATATCTCCTCTTTGTGCTGTTTCCCTGGAGAACCCTGACTTTCATATAAGGATATCTACAATAATTTAGTTCTTCCCCAAGCAATTGTAAGAATAGTGTTACCATTAACATAAATATGCAAGGCAGGAGGAAGAGCAAGTTTAAGGGAAGTTGGGATATTTAAGTTATGAAATATCAAGATACTCAGATATTAAAGATATCAGGAAATAGTGCAACGTTTATAAAGATGGTAAATAAATGTAAAGTTTGCTCTATTCATTTATGGATTTATGAGATTGTGATAAAATAATTCTGAGTATGCTCTTCATTTGCAATTGACATAGAAATCTAACTGCAGAACTTTAGCAAAACTTGTCAAAACCAAAGCCTTGCCAATGCTAGAATTTAAGCAAATATACTTTAACTAAAATCAGAAATTTCTATTTTCATATTAACAACTCATGTCCTTATCACATATGCCACAGTTCCAAAATCACTAATTTAATTAATACATAATTACAAAAAATGCTAAAGTGAATTTCATGATTTTAGCTTCTTGCGAATTCAAAATTACCATTTTAAGGTTATATGAAAATTCTTATTATTCAAAAGTAGTTTATTAAATAGGGGACCCTTTCCCCTTCCTCCCATGGGAGTCCATTCTGTGGGACTATTTTCCTCTTCATGTGGAAATCTGTGCTATGAGATTCTTTCCCTCTCCTTATGTGGGAGTCTGTATTATTTGTTCTTTAATAAGTTTCCACCTTTGCTATTAAAAAAGTAGTTTATTAAATAGACATTTATCCCCTTTCCTTGTGAAATGTCAGTCATAAAACCACAGTCATACTTTTGTCATTGCTCAAGTACCACAAAAAAACTGCAGTGTCATAGAAACAGATCCACTTGTTTAATTTTACAGAAAGCATATTGCTTATAGGCAAGCACAGTTTTAGCACTTATGACTAGTTCTTTTTAAGTGAGCCTCCTAATGTCTAGAGCGGGATTCACTGTGGTAAGGCACCTATATTAGTTTGCTAGAGTTGCTATATCCAAATACCACAATACCTCACAGTTTTGGATGTTAGAAGTCCAAAATCCAGGTGTCAGCAAGGTTGCTGCCTTTTGAGGTCTGCAAAGAAGGATTTGTTCCAGGCCTCCCTTCTTGGCTTATAGATGATTGTCTCCTCATGCCTCTTCACACTGTCTTCCCTCTATGCATAAAATTTCCCCTTTTATAAGAATATTAGTCATATTTGATTAGAGTCTATTCTTATGCTCTCAATGTAACTTGATTTCCTTCTAAAACCCTATCTCCAAATAAGATCCCATTCTGAGGTATTGGGGATTAGGAAGTCAATACAGTGGTACCTCGAGATACGAGGTTAATTCATTCCGTAACCTTGAGGCTTGGGAAACTATGAGACACTCGAGTCGCGGTAAGCTGGTGGGTCGTGTGCAGCTGGCCGATCCGCGTGATTACTCGTATCTCAACTGTTGCTCGTATTTCAAAGCAAAAATCACTCACTCGAAGACTCGTATCTCAAAAATCTCGTATGTTAGGGCACTCGTATCTCAAGGAACCACTGTATTTTTGGGGGGTGGGAGGTACCTAATTCAGTTCATAACAATACCTCATTATAAGGTATGTCCCTATGACTCATGAATTCCTAGCTCCCATTAAGACATAAAGACAGGCTGTAAGTGTATTGAGAATTGGATAGAGCGCTAGCTGTCACATAGATGAGATAGGACTCCTGCCTGTTAGGCTGGCATAGACAGCTCTATCAAGGAGGAAAATTTACAATCAGTTGAAAGATGATTATTTGTTCACTGAGTCTTCTTTATTTTACCTGAGGATATATTTATTGATTTTACAGAGAGAAGAAAGGTGATATATATATGAAATTAGATACCTCTTATAGGCGCACCGACTGGGGATTGAATCCACAACCTAGTTATGGGCCCTGACCAGTAATCAAACCTGCAACCTTTTTGGTGTATGGGATGACATTCCAACCAACTGATCCACCTGACCAAGGCAACGCTATTTGCTATTAGAATAAAGATATTCTCACCAAAAAATCAGAACCTGGATACATCATAATAGTCTACCTATGAGTAAAAGTAATAACTTTGTTATGGAAAAAATTTTTGAGAGGTTCTTTAATTTAGTATTTGTCCTAATATCTTTATTTACTTACTAGAGGCCCAGTGCATGAAATTTGTGCACGGGATGGATCCCCTCAGCCCAGCCTGCACCCTCTCCAATCTGGTACCTTCAGGGGATGTCCAACTGCAGTTTCAGGCCTAACCAGCAGTTGGACATCCCTCTCACAATTCTGAACTGCTGGCTCCTAATTGCTCACCTGCCTACCTGCCTGGTTGGTCCTAATTGCATCCCCCCCCCCCTTGCTGGCCTGATTGCCCCTCACTGCTTCTGCATGCCAGCCTGATTGCCCCTAATTGCCCACTCTGCCAGCCTGGTTGCTCCTAACTGCTCTCCCCACCAGCCTGGTCATCTCCAACTTCCCCCCACAGGCCTAGTTGCCCCTCACTGCCCGCCCTGCTAGTCTAATAACCCCTAACTGCCTCCCCCTACCAGCCTGGTTGCCTCCAACTGCCCCCCCCACTGGCCTAATTGCCCTTCACTTCCCCACTGCCAGCCTAG